>VWPU01014392.1:0-17579 GCA_013398955.1 Callaeas wilsoni | reverse complement strand
CGGGCACGATGCGCGGCGGGGCGCTGGCGCTGCTCTGCGCCCTGTCCCTGTGCCCGGCGGCGCTGGCGGCCCCCGAGCCGGGCTCCGGGCTGGACACAGGTAGGACCGGCGGCCGGGGATCCCGGCAGGGTCCCGGGGGGCTCTGCGGGGCGGGCGGGCGGCGGGAACATCCCGGGCAGGGATGCGGGCGGTCCCCAATGGGATGCGCTGGGAGCCCGGCACCGCGGAGCAGCGAGCGGGGAAAGGGGAGAGGGGCTCGGCCGGGACCCCCGCGGTTCTGCGGGGATGCGGCCGCGGTTCCTGGCGATGGGGGTGAAGGGGATCCTCCAGGTGCCCCGGCGTCCCGGCCACGGGGCAGCCGCCAATGCTTTGGGGACAAAAAGGCTTGGCCCACGGCGAGGGGCGTCCCCCGTGAGCTGCTGGGGGCGGGCAGGGACGGAGCCTCCCGCGGTGTCCCTGTGGCACCCTCCAGAGGCACCTGGAGCGGGGTGTGGGTCCCTCTCCCTGCGGGACAGAGCAGCCGGGTTTGCTGGGATTTGTGCGAGGCTTCTTGGATGTCTCATCTCAGAGAATCCCAGCCTGGTTTGGGTTGAAGGAACATTAAAGCCCATTCAGTGCCACCCCTGCCAGGGCAGGGACACCTCCCACTGTCCCAGGCTGCTCCAAGCCCTGTCCAACCTGGCCTTGGACCCTTGGACACTTCCAGGGATCTAGGGGCAGCCACAGCTGCTCTGGGCACCCTGTGCCAGGGCCCCACCTCTCTCACCTTTGGCTGAGCATCATCCAGGTGATGGCTTTGCCCTTCAGTCACTGCTGCCCAGGCTGGGGGAGCACCTGAACTCAGGAAGGTTTTCAGGTTTTATCGTAGATCCAGCTGCTGCATGGGGCACAGTCCTCCAAACGTGGGGTTTTCCTGGGCTTTGGCCTAAACCAAGACACTTCTTTGGGGCCGAAGCTCTTGTTCCCCAGGCAAGCCCTACTGATGGGGCAGTTCTGCTCCACGCAAGGCCTGTGTGGTGGCACAGCTCCAAAAAACACCCTGGAGGAGCAGGATGGGGAGCGAGGGGCTGCTGAGCCCGACTGGACTTCCTGGCCTTGGAGAGCAGGATGGGGAGCGAGGGGCTGCTGAGCCCGACTGGACTTCCTGGCCTTGGAGCTGGGCTTGGCTTGAGGAGCTGGAGCAGTGACCCGTGGCACTCCCGTGCCTGGCTGGGTGCCCCGTGTGCCGATCTCAAGGAAGGTGGGGAATAACTGAAGTGTGGAGCGAGTGCCAGAGGACAGCAGCTCGTGGCTGGAGCTGGGAGTTGGTGCTCAGAGCTGGTGACATTTGTTCAGGCTTCGTGTCCCCTTTGCTCCAGCAGTGGCAGAGAACACGGCACGTGGCAGTTGTGACGACTTAGGCTTGGGAGGAAATTGGGATCCATTTCTTTGCTGGACCCATTAGGAAATAAGGACCCCTGTCTTCTTTCCTCCCTCCAGCTCAGTCAGGACAGGGTGATCTGTTGCTCCTGGTTCTCTGGGTTGGGCAGGAAGCTGTTGGTGTTCCTGGTGTCCTGGCCCCGTGACCACGGCTCCCACTGCAGCTCACCCATATTCCTTAGCAAACAATGCTTGCTCCGAATCAAATCCATCCCGTGAGCTCTAATCCAAATGTTAGCTGGAGCACCCAGCTGGCCTGGGAATGGTGGAGAGGTTGATTGTTAAGGAAGCAACTGAACTTGACTCTATTTTTTGGGGTTTCATAGAAACATGGAAGGGTTTGGGTTGGAAGGGACCTTGAATCCCATCCCATTCCACCCCTGCCATGGCAGGGACACCTCCCACTGTCCCAGGCTGCTCCAAGCCCCGTCCAGCCTGGCCTTGGACACTGCCAGGGATCCAGGGGCAGCCCCAGCTTCTCTGGGCACCCTGTGCCAGGGCCTGCCCACCCTCCCAGGGAACAATTCCTTCCCAATAACCCATCCAGCCCTGCCCTCTGGCAGTGGGAAGCCATTCCCTGTGTCCTGTCCCTCCATCCCATGTCACCAGTCCCCCTCCAGCCTTCCCGGAGCCCCTTTAGGCCCTGGCAGGGGCTCTGAGCTCTCCTTGGAGCCTTCTCTTCTCGAGGTGAGCACCCCCAGCTCTCCCACCCTGGCTCCAGAGCAGAGGGGCTCCAGCCCTGGAACAGCTCCGTGGCCTCCTCTGGTTCTTTTTATGCTGGGAGCTGCCACAATTCCTGACAATTCCCCCTGCGGTGCTGTGGGTGCAGGATGGGGGATGGCACTGGCGGGGATTTTTGGATTTGGGATGCTGTGGGGTGGGATGAGCCCCAGCTGCCCCTTCCTGTCCTCACACCCTGGGGGTCTCCAGGGCTTTGCTGAGCTGCTCCCACCATTCCAGGGGTGCTCTGGCTAAGAAGGAGGAGAAAGTGGGAAGCTCCTTGGTGCAGTGGGAGCCCAGTGGCTCCGGAGCTCTCGGGAGCCGCTTTTTCCTCATGAAATGCAATAAATGATAATTACAATTCCACTCTGCAAAACACAAAACTCCCCCAAATCAACCCAGAGAATCCTGTCTGGGAACGAGATCCAAAAGAGAAAGCGCACAAACAATTTGCCATTAATTAAAGCTGGAGTCATCCAATTAAAATCTGCTTAATTAAGGGATGCATCCGAAAACGCACGGCTTGGCTCCTGCAGATGGCATTTCTTGCTTGAGGGTTTGGGGAAAAATAGATTTTCAGGAAATTATCCTGCTGGAGGTCTGGGACTCCGAAATGTCAGATCCAGCATTGTGCAAGGTCCTCAAATCTGGGATCTTTTGGGAATGTGCACGTGGACTTGGGAAATGAAACATTGAACCTGATGAAAATATGGAAAATTATATATAGGTTGTGATGTATCAGTGCTGTCTGTGTCCAGTTGCATGTGGTTTATGTGTATTTATACCTATAAATATATGTGTTTATTTTATATCACATTTGTGTCCTGGCCTCATGCCGATAATCTTAACTAGTTCCAAGTCCAGCTTCTTAAAAACCCAGAAATCCCAGATTTGGACTCTTTGTGTCATTTCCATTTGACCCTCCATTCTATGGAGGGTCATGACATCCTTAATTAGGCAATTATATGGAATTACCAATTTTTTTCCCCTTGACAAGACCCTAAATTGTGCGTTTAAAGCGGAATAAACCCAGGGGTCAGTGCCTGTGCCCCCAGCACAGAGAGCAGCTGGGAGCCTTCCCCCGAGGCTTTGCCCCTGGGAGGGCAGGGCATGGAAAACCAAACCCTGAGCACTCTCAGGAGTTCTGAGAACCCCTAAAAGAGCCCACCAGGATATTTTTACAATCCGGCTTTTATTCCTGAGGTCCTTCGTGGGCTCCTCTTTGAGCTCCAGAGGGAGGAGGAAAAAAACGGCTTGGGTTTGTGCTTCAGGTCCATTTGAAGGACGGATCCTTACCGGAACTCTGGGTTTGCTGAGCATCATTTTCAAGGATGAAAGAGCCTTTTCCCTAAAATCCTCCGGTGCTTTTGTCTGGGAATAGGGAGGAGGAGAGTTCCTGCTGTCCCTCAGAGAAACCCCTTCTCTGGATCCCTCGGGGTTGTTTGGTTGTACTCCCCTTGCGCTGACCTCTGGCTCGGCTGCTTTGGGAATTCCAGGCTGGAAGTGGCCCCAGTTTCCTCGGACCAGTCAGGAGGAGAAGCTGCTGACCCAGGGCTTGACCGTGCCTTCGGGATGTGGCACGTGGGGGACGCTTTCCTGCCGTGCCACCTGTCACCTCCTCCTTCCCAAGGTGACAGGAGACACAGCGCTTGTGGCACAGCCCTGAGGAAGGGGACACCGGGGTGCAGGGACACCGAGGGCTGGGTGCAGTCACTCCTGGGCTGCCAGACCCAGCTGCTGGCAGGGTGCTTTTTGCTGTGCTGTTTAACTTCGCCCAGCTGGAGCTGTTTGGATGGAAAAGTCTCTCTTTGGTTTGAGTCTGCCTCATGCTGAATTATTTGAAAGCTTCCAGCCCAAGCTTCCCAGCTGTTCCCAGGATCCCTGCTTTCAGAATGTGTTGGTATCCCTGGAAGCTGGAGTGCAGAGCTGATGTTTGGCTGCGTCCTCACGAGAT
Source organism: Callaeas wilsoni (assembly GCA_013398955.1). NCBI lineage: Eukaryota > Metazoa > Chordata > Aves > Passeriformes > Callaeidae > Callaeas > Callaeas wilsoni. Next base: position 13,486 of record VWPU01014392.1, on the reverse strand, counting down.
TCCTCCAGATCAGACCAAGTTAAAAACCTTAAACTTTTCCACAAGCCTCATTTCCTAAAGCCTTTTTCCCTCTGGATCCAGGCCTTGCTCTGACACTCGCAGCCCATGTCCCCTGTGCCACCACAGAGGACAGAGGGATGCCAGAGCTGCTTTCACCTCTATTTTTTGCACCTTATTAGGTGTAAATCATTCTGTATCGTTCCTTTTAAACTCTGGGGTGCTGGGGAAGGGTTTCAAGTGCTGTTCCTCAGGGGAAGATTTTCCAGAGAAGGGTCATGGATCATCCTGCAGGTTTGGGATCAGATCAGCTCACCAGGAGCTGAGCTGGAGAACACAAACATCATTCCCATGGGAAAATGAAGGGTCTGGGCTGAGTGCCACACCTAAACCAGTGCCTGCCTTGTCCAAACACTGCCAGGACCTCCAGCTCCCGGTGCCAAGCCCAAACTAAGCCAGGCTGGGTTTAGGCGGAAGATTCCGGGGGCAGACACGGAGTTTGGTGTGAGAAGCAGCTCGGAGCGGCTGCCCACACCTCCTTCCTCTGGGCAGGCTCCCAAAAAGCTCCTAATTTCTTGCAGGAGGAGCCGCCATCTGCTCCTGGTTGAGGTCCTGGCCGTGGGGCTGACGTAACGTCGGTCCCTCCCTGGCTGAGGCAGCTGGAGCTCTTTGTGTATCCTCAGGGTGGGCTATATATATATATTTCTGTATTTATGTATACATGCCACGGCCCTCACGGCCAGCGTGGGGCTGGCACCGCCTGTGTGGGCCGGGAATTCCGGCTGTGCAGCCCTGGCGGGAGCTGGGAATGGTTTTACAGCTCAGCTCCGAGGAGGGGCCCGTCCCCTGGACACTGCAGACTGTGGGATCAGTCGCTCCTCAGGGACGGGGGTGTCTGGGAGGGAAAGCTGGGGGGTGTCAGCGGGTTCCTGGGTGCTGGGCTGGGCCCTCGTGGCCCTGCTGGGTGCAGGTTCAGGGCTCAGCTCTGCAGGGAGTGAGGAAGGATCACAGAACCACAGAGTCACAGAACCAGAGTCACAGAATCAATCACACAATCACAGAATTGATCACAGAATCACAGAATCAATCACAGAATCACAGAATTGATCACAGAATCACAGAATCAATCATAGAATCACAGAATTGATCACAGAATCACAGAGTCACAGAAGCAATCACAGAATAAAAGAATCACAGAATCAATCACAGAATCACAGAAGCAAAGAATCAAAGTCACAGAAGCAATCACAGAATCAAAGAATCACAGAATTAATCACAGAATCAATCACAGAATCACAGAATCAATCACACAATCACAGAATCAATCACAGAGTCAATCACACAATCACAGAATCAAAGAATCACAGAATCAATCACACAATCACAGAATCAATCACAGAATCACAGAAGCAAAGAATCACAGAAGCAAAGAATCACAGAGTCACAGAAGCAATCACAGAATCAAAGAATCACAGAATTAATCACAGAATCAATCACAGAATCACAGAATCAATCACAGAGTCAACCACAGAATCACAGAGTCATAGAAGCAATCACAGAATCAAAGAATCACAGAATCAATCACAGAAACACAGAATCAAAGACACAGAGTCAATCACAGAATCACAGAATGAATCACAGAGTCAATCACAGGCTCAGAGAATCAATCACACAATCACAGAATCAATCACAGAATCAATCACACAATCACAGAATTAATCACGGAATCAATCACACAATCACAGAATCGATCACAGAATCACAGAATCAAAGAATCAGAGTCAATCACAGAATCACAGAATCAATCACACAATCACAGAATCAATCACAGAATCAATCACAGAATCAGCTGATTTGGAAGGGACCCACAAGGGTCCCTCCTCCACAGGGAAGCTCTGGAACTGGCAAGGGCCGTGCTGGTGCTGCAGCTCTTTCCCAGGCTGGGAGAGGCTTTCCCTGGTGGGGAAAGGAGCACTCTCTGCTCCCCGTCTGCTCGCAGTGTTGGGGGGCAGGTTTGAGCACAGAAACCTCATTTCCTGCCCCTAAAAAGAGGCTGCTCACCCCACCCACCAGCCCATTACAGGATTAGTAGGAGTTTCGGTGCTTTGCTGCCCGTTTTTAGACACACGCGGCTGCCAAGGCTGGCTCTGTCCCCTTCCTTCCCATCCCACAGCGAGCCGGAGGGGCCGAGCATCCTCGGCTCTGCGGGATGCAGCAGCTCGGGGGAGCGGGGCTGCCGCGGGCTCTGCTTTGCCGGGGGCACTCGGGGACATTGGCAGAGGGAAACGCTTCCTGGCCGCCGGCTGGTGGCAAAGGGATTCCGTGTCCCCGCTGCTCCTTCATTGTGCGGAGCCTTCATTCAGCCCGCGCGGAGCGGCCGCCTGAAAAGCTTTGCTCTCTTGGGGTCATCAATTAAGGAAAAAACAAAAAAAAACCTCTCCGGGATTTAAGCACCCTCCTCCCGTGCCTTTGCCACTCCAGGAACTCAAGAGAGCAACAAAGTGACAAAAATCGGCTTCTGTTCAGCGCACCTCAACCCTGACAGGGCGCTCCTGTGCCACAATGACGGCAATTAGTGCAGCGCTAATTGCCGGCGCTGCCGGCAGTGTAATTCCTGCAGGGCTAAGGGCCACCTCAGGTCACATCGCGCTGATCCCGGGGCTGCTGGGGACAAGGGGGGCCCGGCACGTGGCGGGGTGGGAGGGATGGGCGAGGGGAGGTGGGTGACGGAATGGGGGGACACGGAGGGATGGAGGGACACAGCAGGACGGAGGGACATGGCGGGATGGATGGACAGAGCAGGACGGAGGGACATGGCGGGATGGATGGACAGAGCAGGACGGAGGGACATGGCGGGATGGATGGACAGAGCAGGACGGAGGGACATGGCGGGATGGATGGACAGAGCAGGACGGAGGGACATGGCGGGATGGATGGACAGAGCAGGACGGAGGGACATGGCGGGATGGATGGACAGAGCAGGACGGAGGGACATGGCGGGATGGATGGACAGAGCAGGACGGAGGGACATGGCGGGATGGATGGACAGAGCAGGACGGAGGGACATGGCGGGATGGATGGACAGAGCAGGACGGAGGGACATGGAGGGACGTGGAGAGACGGAGGGACACAGCAGGACGGAGGGAGAGAGAGGGATGGAGGGACATNGGACATAGAGGGATGGAGGGACATGGCGGGATGGAGGGACACAGCAGGACAGAGGGACATAGAGGGATGGAGGGACATGGAGGGATGGAGAGACACGTCAGGACAGAGGGACATAGAGGGATGGAGGGACATGGCAGGACAGAGGGACATAGAGGGCTGGAGGAACATGGCAGGACGGAGGGACACGGCAGGACAGAAGGATGTGTTGAGACAGAGGGACATGGAGGGATGGAGGGACATGGCAGCAGAGAGGGACACATCAGCCCCTCCACTCACAAATCTTTGTTTCCTCGGCTTTGCCGTGGTGGTTTCAGCAGCTCCATGGGAAGCATCCCCAAGATTTGCTGTGAGTCCTTTTCCCTGATTTCCTTTCCCTCTTTTGTCCCTGTCCAAGGAGACCCGAGGTGACACGGTGGCTCTCAGGGTGGCTGCAGCAGCCGGAGCCCCCATCAAATCCCAAATGACCTGGAAGGAACCTCAGGAGATCCTCTGGGGAAGGGAACCAAGAGGAGATGGTCCAACCCCATCCAATTGTGTCTGGAAGCCTCTGGGAATCCACATCCCTGGGGAGGTTCTTCCAGTGACTCTTTGCTGTTACTAAAATAATTATCCTTATATCCCTATCCCAAATTGCTCCAACCCATCCAGCCTGGCCTTGGGCACTGCCAGGGATCCAGGGGCAGCCACAGCTGCTCTGGGCACCCTGTGCCAGGGCCTCACCTCCCTCCCAGGGAACAATTCCTTCCCAATATCCCATCTAAACCTAAAACCTGATCTCCCTGATCAGTGTGGGCAACACATCAAAGGGAAAAGNGAAAGGAAAGGAAAGGAAAGGAAAGGAAAGGAAAGGAAAGGAAAGGAAAGGAAAGGAAAGGAAAGGAAAGGAAAGGAAAGGAAAAGAAAAGAGAGAAGGGAAAAGGAAAGGAAAGGAAAGGAAAGGAAAGGAAAGGAAAGGAAAGGAAAGGAAAGGAAAGGAAAGGAAAGGAAAGGAAAGGAAAGGAAAGGAAAGGAAAGGAAAGGAAAGGAAAGGAAAGGAAAGGAAAGGAAAGGGGAAGGAAGGGGAAGGGAGAAGGAAAGGAAGGGGAAGGAGAAATCTCCCATGGCTCATTCAGCCCTCACAGCTCCTTGGTCCCACTTTAGGGACTTCATGTGGCTGCTCTTCCCAGAGCACAGGCATTTGTCACCCAATGGCACAGGAACCTGCCACAAAATAAAGATGTTTTTCGGAGGTTCTGCTCCAAGGGTGGAGTTCTGGGATGAGGCTGGAGCACCTATTCCTTGGATATCAGCCCATTCCCGGGGTGCTGTGGATCTCAGTGTGTCCATGGAGCCTTTTTCCTGCTCTGAGGAGCCCCATAAGCTGCATTTATGTTCTTTTGGGAGCTCTGCTCCTGGTGGGCACCCAGCACTGGGGATGGGATGTGCTGCCACCGTGCCCGGTGTGCCTTGGGGGTTCACCTGAACCTGCTGCAGGGAGATTCCAGGGGTTGGGCACAGGTCAAACAGATTTAGCCCAGGGAGAAAACATTTGATTTTTATTGCCTTCACCAGAGTGTGAATGAAGTAATTTTTAAAGAATTATTTGTGGTCTTATAAAACCATTCAAATGGCAGATTCTGTTTTCTTACAGGGAAAGAAATACGCAGGAAGGTGATTAACTTTTATTTGCTGAAACCCAATTACCCTCCTACCCCCATCCCAGAGCCACCTCTTCACTCCAGAAGATGGATGTGTCCTAAAATTGATGCATTTGGATAAGACATAAAACATTTCCATCAGGCCTCGGAGAAATGGAAAAGGGAGGTGGGTAATGGATTGCAGAGACACCTTAAGGCACTGCAGTCCCAAACTCATCCGTGACAGAGGCAGGGCTGATCCCTGCTCCTGCCGGGGAGCTGGGCAGGAGGATGCAGCTGATGTTCTCAGAGGAGGATGCAGCTGATGTTCTCAGCTGCTTGGAGCTGGAAAACCTGGAGAGAACGGAGGGAGGATGGGGCAGTGCAGGGAAAGGCCTGGGATCTTCCACAGCGGCTCCTCTGGAGGGTTCTGCTGGGAAAACTCACCAGTATCCCTGATAATTTATTAGTTTTGGGGTGGGGAGAGGTCTGGTGGTGAGATGCCTGATGTCATCGGAGAGGTGACACAGTGAGGTTGGAACTGAGGGATCCTTAAGGTTCCTTCCAGCCCAAACCTCCTGGGATTCTGGGAATGTCTGGCTGGGGCTGAGCCAAGGACCGAGCAGTGCCAAGCGCTCTTCCCTCTGCTCCATAAATGTGCAATGCCCAACGCCGTGGTGGGGGTTCCTGGGAAAGGAGACACCCACGGCCTCTGAAGCTGGGAGCGCGCTGGGCAGCAGCGGGATGGGGTGGCTGTGGCACAGGGCAGGGCTGCAGCTCCCTGAGTTCTCGCTCTGCACGGCCCCGGGTAACCGTGGCGCTCCTCTGCCTGCGGTTCCCATCTGTCCCGCAGGGAACGGCGCGAGACAGGCGCCTCCCCTCCTTCTGCAGTGGCTCCAAGCTGGGATCTGAGCTGGGAAAATGCAGCCAGGCAGGGATTCGGTTCCATTAGCTCCTCTCTTCTTCCTTTTTTAACCTGCCAGACGTGTTTGGAAGCGGGGCTGTGATCCTGCCAGCGTGCTCTCTTACGCTGCGGCATTCCCTCCCTGCCACCCCGGCAGTGCCAGGTTTGTGCCCTTCCAGTTCCAGCAGAGACCTGCAGGAACTGATGGATTTCCTTGGAGCAGATCCCAGCGGCTGGGGAAGCTGCTGTGGGGGCATGGGCTGAGGGGGACGTGGCTCATCCCTGAGAGGTCCCTAAATCCGAGGAGGGAGGAGAAGAAATCCCAGGCACGGAGACCAGAGAGTTGTGGGGGGAGGAGGATTTACTGGGATGTTTTCTGTGTGCACAGCACCCTGTGGGACCCAGAGCTGAGGGGTTTTGGGGTGTGAGAGAGCTGGGGGTGCTCACCTGGAGAGGAGAAGGCTCCAGGGAGAGCTCAGAGCCCCTTCCAGGGCCTAAAGGGGCTCCAGGAGAGCTGGAGAGGGACTGGGGACAAGGGATGGAGGGACAGGACACAGGGAATGGCTTCCCACTGCCAGAGGGCAGGGACGGATGGGATATTGGGAAGGAATTGTTCCCCGTGAAGGTGGTGAGGCCCTGGCACAGGGTGCCCAGAGACGCTGTGGCTGCCCCTGGATCCCTGGCAGTGTCCAAGGCCAGGCTGGACGGGGCTTGGAGCAGCCTGGGACAGTGGGAGGTGTCCCTGCCCATGGCAGGGGGTGGCACTGGATGAACTGTTAAGGTCCCTTCCAACCCAAATATTCCATCATTCTCTGATTTCTCTTCCTCTGTTAACAATTAAATGTGTTTATACTGAAGATTAGGAGTACATGAGACAGGTAATTTCTGCTCACAGTGGAAGAGATAAATTTTATTTATCACTTTCTCTGCTTCCCTGCTGCTGAACCTTCCTGTCTAAGCCACATTTTCCACAGCAGCTCCCGCTGGGAGTGGGAAATTCTTGATTAAAGAGGCAGGTTAAACGAGCTGCCATCCAAGGAAGGCATCAGCGCCAGGAGTGGAACCTTTCCTTTGACAGAGCTGCGTTATTAATACTTGTTTGAAGTCCTGGAATGGATCAATGACACAGCTGGGCTTTGCCTGTGGAAATGCTGGGCTCTGTTTTGGCAGGGCTCAGGGAGATGTTCTGTAATGAGAGCTATTAAAAGGTCATTAGAGATGCAGAGGAGGTTTGAAGTCAGATCTCAGTTTCTGGCAGCGACTTTTGTGTGAGCAGATTTTCAATCAACTCCTGTGCTTTTGCTTCTTTTTCTTTTCCTTTTTTCTTTCTTTTTTTTTCATTCCTGGAGCTTTGGAATGTTTCAGTTTTGAGGATGGCAAATGAAGGATGGGGTGGGATTCATGTCGGGAGACAGGACACGGTAATTTCCATCGTGCCACATGGTCCTGGCTGGTGACATTTTGAGGGGTGTGGAGTTAAAGTGAGGTGCAAAGAAAAGGGACAAAGAGCAAACCAGAGGAGTCCCACTCTGTGTGTAGAGGTTGGGTGACTTAAAGAGCTCAGAAGTCCCCCAGAGGTGCTGGGCACTGCCCAGGCTCCCCAGGGAATGGGCACGGCCCCGAGGCTGCTCCAGGAGCGTTTGGGCAGCGCTGCCAGGGATGCCCAGGGTGGGGTTGTTGGGGTGTCTGGGCAGGGCCAGGCTGGGCTGGGTGATCCCTGTGGGTCCCTCCAGCTCAGGATATTCCATGGCTCCATGGTCTCCCTGTGCACCTGTGGGGAGCAGAAGCCATCCCGCTCCCACTGGGCAGGTCCTGGAAGATCCCAGACCATGCAGAGGCCTGTGACGGTTCCCTCTCTTTCAGGGAGAACCTTTAAGCTGCTGACAAGGCTTTGAGGAGCCCCTTCCTCAGGGGCTCTTCCTAAAGCAGAGTTCAGGCTCCTGCCCGGGGCACACAGACTCTGAATCCACAGGAATTCATTCTGTAATGCCTCACTTGTGGTTTTCCTCTCCAGATGAGGAGGCTTTGGGGAATTCTACAAACCCTGCACCTTCTGCAGTAAAAGTGCTGGTAATTGTCTCCCCCCAGCTCTGCTGGTTTTAATTGTGACTCCCACGTCACAACCCACATGTTTCATGTATTTATTATTTAATTCACTCCTGGCCTGCCCCAGGGCTGGGTTGTGGTAGAGTTTCAGCTGCTGGCAAGGCTTTAAATCCAGATGAGATGTTTTTCCTAAAGGGAAAGATGTTTTTCCAAATGCAGCCACAACTGTCGGTCCTGAAGCAGGAATTAAGCTGGAGATCTTCTTTGGCCTGTTCTCTGTAGGACACCAGGTCACAGAATCATGGGATTACAGAATGGTTTGGGTTGGAAGGGACCTTAAAGTTCATCCCTGCCATGTGCAGGGACACCTCCCACTGTCCAGGATTGCTCCAACCCCATCCAACCTGGCCTTGGATACCTCCAGGGATCCAGGGTTTTTTTTTCTGGCTTTAAAATGCCTGAATAGGAGCAGATCCCACACTCACTGATCATTCTATCACCATTTTTTGAGTGCTGATTGAGAAAAAGTGACCCAAAATGAAACCAAAGCAGGAAAAATGCTGTGCCTCGCTGTTTATCCCAGGCACAGTTATAGGAGGCAGTGCTTAGATGTCATATTTGTGGTTATTATCCTTTAATGATTTAAATTTTACATTTTTCTGTCTTAAATGTACCAGGTGGTCGTGGCTTTTGGTGGGCAGGGTGTGCCGGTGCTCCAGCAGCACTGACTGGTGTTACTGGTGTAGTTCCTGCTGCTCTCTGGAGGAGCTGGGCTGGTAAAAAATCCAGTTTTCTGGCTGTTGGGATATTGCAGGTGTGTTTGTGCTGTGGCAGGAGGGGTAGGAGGTGTTTTAGAGAGATGGTCAGAGCACAATTTACCTTGGAAGAGACTTCTGGAGACGGTGCAGCTGCTCTGGGCAGCTCCATCCCGATCCAGGGACCTGGACCTGGCGCCACTGTTTGCCTTTGGGGACAGGAGTGGCAATTCCAAAGCTGTTCCTTTGTGTCTGGGCTCTTGCTGCTGAGATTTGCAGTCTGGCTTTGTTTAACTTGGTCCCGAGCCTTGGGGAGAAGGGTCTGGGGTTACATCAGAGGCTGCAGCCTCCTCCTGTCGAGGGCAAGGAGCCAAGAGATACCAGAATGGGCAAAGGAGACAGGGCTGACACCCTGCAGGAGGTCCCAGGGCACGGAGATAGCTCCAAAATGTGGGAATTGCATCTCCCAGCGCAGCATCTCACCCTCACAAAGGAGGGAAGGAGCAGAGGGGGAGTGCTGAGAGAGGAGGCTGAGCCCGAACCGGGCGTTAAAGGGATGCAGGAGGGAGCACCCCAGGCTGCCCCGGCGTGTGGGGCTGCTCTGCCTCCTCCTTTCCGCGGAGGGACCCCCATCCCTTGCAGCTTCCTGCCTCTCCCGAGCCAGACGTGTGCAAACGTGACCGGGAATCCACCCGGGATGCCTTTTACTCACCCAGGCTGGTATTTCCTCCCGGCTCCCTCTCCCCCTGCACGGCCCCTTCTGCACAGACCGAGTCAGGCATCGCTGCTGACCCTGACCCCAGCAGCTCCGCTCCCCTCCTGCAGAACGGGGAGCATCTGGCAGGCACGTGCTGCCCAGGCCTGCTGGAGTCTCCCAGGCTCTGGGGTCTCCCCAGGCTCCCTTTTGGGATGGGTTCCCTCTTTGGCCTTGCTGTGGTGATGGGGACACCTCTCAAAGGGTGAGAGGGGTGGCCCGAGCATCCCTGCCCCTTCCAATTGCTCGGGAAGAGGTTCCTCCAGCAGAAGGGTTTGGGGGGAGTGTCACAGGAGTGATCTAGGATGGCTCCAGCCTGATTCCCTCTTGGCTCCTGTGTACTCCTGGCTTCCAGGAGTGCTTTTTAAGGGATATTTTGAAGAGCAAACCTTCTAGTTCTGGTTAATCCCCTCCTGATGCCTGCAGCAGCTGGGATGGTCCACGAGCTGAGCTGCAGACCAACACAGAGACACGCGGATGTCTCATGGGTTCCCTCTTTGGCTGACAGTGCAGGAAGAGGAAAACAGGCTCCTCCTTTTCCCTGGTGATTCTGGGGTGTTGAGGAGGATTCATCCACCCTGAGAGCCAAGAGCTCCCTGAGATGTTTCCCGTGGCCGGGGGACAGGGCTGACACAGTGACAGGGCTTTGGGCAGGGGGAGGATGGATCGTGAGCCCTGCAATTCCTGTGAGCTGGGAAGGGGCTCCCTGGGGCTGTTCCTCACCCAGAGCCTCTCTGGAGCTGGCTGTGGAGGAAGGTGATGAGTTTCTCTCTAGGATGGGTCACTGCAGGTGTGAGTTCCCCACCTGGCATCTGTGGGGCCGGCACTGAGTGTGGTGCCACTGCCAGGGAGAAGGTTTGGGGCTGGGCAGGAGCGAGCAGGGACTGGGACGGGCACTGGCCACCCCAAGCTGGTCGAGAATTAATGAGGAGATGGAATCTTTCATCAGGGCTGGGGTGTGGTGGATGGACACTGGCATCTCCCCATGGAGAAGGGCTGGATGGTTTTCTGGATGGGATCATAAACTCCTGGCTTAGAAAAAAACTTTAAAAAAAAAGAGTTTTAAAAGAATAACTGATAAAATTTGCCTCTGAACTTTTTGCGTTGTTTTTGTGTTCAAACCACGAGCAGTCAGCTTTTCCGTGCTTTTCTCTGTGGCTGTGAGGCTCAGGAAGTTTAATTAAAGAGAGGTTTAGGGCTGTTAACGAGTCCAGCAGCTGGAGCATTAAGTCTTTGTCCGCATCAGCAAGTGGGGAGTGCTCCCAAAAGCAGATCTGCAGAGCAGCAGGCCCAGGGCCCTGGCCCACTCTGGGGGGCTCCGTGGTTTTTATCCCGGACTGGGCTGGGATTTTCAGTCCAGAGGATCCTGTCCATGGTGGAGAACATGAAATCTCCCCAGCACTGCTGGGTTCTCCCCACCAGGAAGGTGTCTGTGCAGCCCAGGACTGCTCTGCAGTGTGAACAACAGCTCAGGGAGTGGGCATGGCTGGGAATTCACCCTGGAATGACTTCCTGATCCTAATTAAAACAGCTTGTGTGTTGTTATTTTTAATTTGCTGTGTTTATTTTCCCCCCTCAGAAACGGTTTGCAGAAGCAGGTTGTGAACACGTTTCTGCTGCAGCTTGGTGAGGATTGGATCAATGTTGATCCAAGGAAGGCTTTTTCATGGAGTCCTGGGATGGTTTGGGTGGAAAGGGACCTAAAAGCTCATCTTATTCTGCCCCCGGCCATGGCAGGGACACCTTCCACTGTCCCAGGCTGCTCCAAGCCCCATCCAGCCTGGCCTTGGGCACTGCGAGGGATCCAGGGGCAGCCACAGCTGCTCTGGGCCCCCTGTGCCAGGGCCTCAGCACCTCCCAGGGGAGAATTCCTTCCCAATATCCCATCCATCCCTGCCCTCTGGCAGTGGGAAGCCATTCCCTGTGTCCGGTCCCTCCATCCCTTGTCCCCAGCCCCTCTCCACCCCTCCCGGAGCCCCTTCAGGCCCTGGAAGGGGCTCTGAGCCCTCCCCGGAGCCTTCTCCTCTCCAGGTGAGCCCCTCCAGCTCTCCCAGCCTGGCTCCAGAGCAGAGGGGCTCCAGCCCTGGCGCAGCTCCGTGGCCTCCTCTGGACTCGCTCCAGCAGCTCCGAGTCCTTCCTGTGCTGGGACCCCACAAGGGGACCCCATAATAGGATGGGGTCTCATGGCAGGGAAGGAATCACCTCCCTTGCTGCTCTGCCCACTCTGCTGGTGGTTTTTTATTTATTTATCCTTTCATCCCCGCTCTCTGAAGGCGGTGGGACACGTGGAGCTGCTCCCTGCACTCCTGTGCCTTCCGAGAATGGCCCAGCTGATTTCCAAGGATCTGCCCACAATCCCAGTTCACATTTGCTCCCAATTTGGGGCTCCCACGGCCCGGGGCTCCCTCCCAGCTGGGACTGGGGAGTGGGGACGGCCCTGCTGTGGAGGAGCCGGGGCAGGGGAGCTCTCGTGGGGCACACACGGAGCTCTCGGAGCAGGGGAACCATTCCTGCACCCTAACCTGGCTGTGGGGAGCCCCTTCCCTGGGCTGGGCTCCCCCAGCCCCTCTGCACCCAGCGCCATGGGAGAACACGGACCCTGCTCCTTTTCACAGCACACAGTTGCCTTTTCCCAGCTTTAATCTCCCTGAATGTGTTTTTGTTTCATTTTTATATTCCTTCCAGGCTTTTCCTGGAATTCCCACAGGCCGGAGCGGGTCGGGGATGCTGACTGGAAACAGAATAAGGCTGGAAGTAGCCGAGATAAATGGGCTGATAAAGCAGCCAGAGCCTGGCTGATGTGGGACTGTCCTCACCCCCTTCTCCCTGCTCCAGGGGGGCTTGAGGCAGCCAGGAATGACCTGGGAATTGCTGCTCCTCAAGGAGCTGGGGAAGGGCTGGAGCACCAGGAGAGGCTGAGGGAGCTGGGAAAGGGGCTCAGCCTGGAGAAAAGGAGGCTCAGGGGGGACCTTGTGGCTCTGCACAACGCCCTGACAGGAGGGGGCAGCCGGGGGGGATGGGCTCTGCTCCCAGGGTACAGGGACAGGAGGTGCGGGAATGGCCTCAGGCTGGGCCAGGAGAGGCTCAGGGTGGACATCAGCAGGAATTTCCTCATGGAAAGTGTTGTTAAACATTGGAAGAGGCTGCTCAGGGGTGGTGTCCCCATCCCTGGAGGGTTTTAGAAGCCTGCATGTGGATATGGCACTTGGGGACATGGCTCATGGTGGCCTTGGCGGTGCTGTGGGAACAGTTGGATTCAGTCAGTGACTTTAGGGGGCTTTTCCAGCCTGAACAATTCCACAATCCCACATTTGCTGCTGCTTTACACCCCTGGCCATAGAGGGGAGTTGACTGCCAGGAAGCAAGGGACAGGAATTACCACAGCATGGAGATGAATGCTTCTCTGCTTGGAGAAATGAGTGGGTTTTTCTCAGCTCACACCTAAAAGTGGGTTAAGCCTGGAGGAGAGTAGGTGGACTTTTTTGAAGCCTTACCATCGACAGTTGTCATCTCAAAGCCATCCCAGAGCTGCTGGCTCTGAGCAGGGTGCGGGAACCGGGAGATGACTGGTGGCTGATGGCGTGTTTAAAACCATGCCCTGAATTCCTTGTCCTTGGAGCTCCTTCTGCAGTGGGGCAGAGCAAAGCCTCACCTCCAGCTCCTCAGGATCCCCCACGCCCCAGCTGGGGTTTGTCCTCATCCTGATCCACAGTTTGCTGCCAGACACCATCGCATGGGGCTCTCTGTCCTCCCTCAGGACTGGAAATCCCATTTCCTTTCCTGTGGTTTTCCCTAGAAGAGAAACTGCTCCTTGCTCTTTCTTGATAGGACAAGAAGCAGCAGCCTCAGGCTGCACCAGGGCAGGTTTACATTGGGTATGAGGAAAAATTCCTTCCTGGGAAGGGTTTTCAAGCCCAGGCTGCTCAGGGCAGTGGTGGAGTCCCAGCCCTGGAGGGATTTAAAAGCTGTGTGGATGTGGCACCTGGGGACATGGGTCAGAGGTGGCCTTGGCAGGGCTGGGGATGGTTGGGCTCGGGAGGGTTGGGCAGGCTCTTGAAATGCAGGAAGCAAATATTTCAGGGAGAAGAGGTGTTTGAGCCTGTCCCACATCCCGCAGCAGTGTCCTGGTCTCTGCCTGTGGCAGGGAGGGAATGGCTCCAAGGCTTTATTGGTCTGTGATTGAACCTTGTTTTTTCAGATTTTACAGTGAATTAATATAATTAATATACACAATATAATATAATTT
>VWPU01014391.1:0-76261 GCA_013398955.1 Callaeas wilsoni | reverse complement strand
CCAGTGTCAAACCACGACACATGGTCACATATCAGAAAGATACAGGAGACCTCCTAGATTTCTTCTATTGAATAGATTAAGCACTTTCAAATGAAGCTATAAAAGCCTGAACTAGAATTCCGAGTAACACAAACAGAGTTTCTGGGCTTACTTCTCTTTATAAGCAATATAATTTTCTGGATCAAATTTACCTCGCAGAAATATTTTTTCATTAAACTATAAAGATGTAGTAAGATGGACATAGAAGCATGATGAAAGTAGACTGTTCAGAACACCTTTTTGCCTTCGGAAAGCTCTTTATGAGTGTTAAGGTATATGAATGAGAGTTTGGACAGGGGTGTGCTTTATTCTGTTCCTTGAGATAAATCCTGATTCAGCCTACTGTTTGTTATTGCATTTGTTAAATTTAATAATGTGTGGCTTTGGAAATTGATGCTCTAAAAATACAGTTTTCTGGAGTGTTTTATTTTAAACATTAAGCGTCTGAAAGACTTACAAAATTCCTGTTACTTCTGAAAGTTCTCAGTGAACATTCAGCAGTGTGTGGATTACTCAATACCCCGAGTGTTGCAGGTTACTTGGTCTGTTGAAAGCTCACCTGTAAATCTGCTTCAGCTGTAGCTGTTAACTCCTAGCACTTTCACCACTATGGTAGTGCTGTCTTCACCGTGGTGTTGATACATTGAGCCACTATGGTGTCTCTATGTTAACTATTAAATAAATGAAAAAAACCCCACAGGCCAAATATTATGGTGTAACTCTGATGGTGACTTGCCCAGTTTCTTATAAGACCTCTGTTGTGTAGGCACTCTTTTAAGATTATGGTGTTATTTTTTCTCTGTGATGTTATTTGAAAACGTTCCTATTCTTGGATCAGATGAAGGATCTAAAATAAATAATTCTTCATTGCATATATTTGGTTTAACAGAATGCAGGGTATAACTCTGTATTACAGCAAGGAAAGCAAACTGATCATTCATTTGAAAAACTGACTTCCAAGTACAAGAAAGAACCCCTTATTCTGATAAGTCCTCACTTTTGAATATATCAAACACCTCTCGATATATTCACAAATCACAATTTGACACCCATTGTGATACTGTCAGTGTTACGATTTTTAAACTAACAGGCCACATCTCTGATGCATGAGGTAATGGAAAAGCTTGAAGCAATTTTATGATACCAGCTGCTGGTGATTCTGGTTTTTTCTGTCTGTATCTTCATTCCTCATAACCTATTTCTTTGTTTGCCTTACACTACTCTGCAGAGCCTATCAAGACTTCCTGCAATCAGCATTTTCTAGTCAGAATCTAGCAGAATCTAATGCCTTTGCTTCCACCCTTTGCCCTAGCATCACTGTTGATAAGAACATGGATGGACCAATCTTCACTGCATGTTGGACAGTGGGAAGTTCAGTTTCGTGGAAAAAAAGAAACTCTTTCCCCAGAGACCAGTACGCATCTTATTTCACTTGCGAGACACAAATAGCTGAGTACAAGTAAATCATTGGTCCTTTGCTAATTTTGGCTTGATTTTACATGGCCAGCAATGGCAGAGCTTTAACTTATGGGTAATGTCTTTGTCAATTCTGTGACCTTTTAACCAAAGTCTGCAGGCAACAAAATTTCATGGAGGGAAAAGAAAAGTGATTGTTTTACTATGAAAGAAGTGATTTGGTTTTGGTTAATCTGTTCTCAGAAAAAGACACACTTAAGTCAAAAGCTTTGTGAAATCCAGTACAAGGAGGGCAGGTGGCTTGTACAGAATATTGCATCATGAAGTATTTTATTCAGGACTTGATTATATCATGCAACGAATAAAAAAACCACAATTTTTTTAAAAAGGAAAAAGAGTAAGAGCATATTATCCCCTTTAACATATGGGATTTTCCTCGCAAAATTTTTCCTGTCCAAGTTATAAAATGAGGAATATCAACTTACGATTTCTATCATGTTAAATTTTATATATTTTATTCCATTATGGAGTAGAAAAGGGAATTTTTTTACCACTATAAATAATACAATTTCACCAGTTAAATGCTATTCATATAGTCTAGCTTTGTAACAACTTTCTTCATCTTAAAAGGTTTTGAGATGCTGTACTTCTGAGCATGACATTCACATGTGCTGTTAAGCTACTTAGACGAAATTTTGTTATATTGTTCATTGTCTATCTTCCTTTGTGGTCTCTAATAATGAATTAATGGAAACACTCAAAGTCAGAAGAAATTCTTCCTAATTCTTCCAATCTAAACTTCCTCTGAAGCAACTTGAGGCCATTTCCTCTCATTCTGTCACTTGTTTCTAGAATTCTAGAATTTCTCACACACACATGCACACACGTGCACACACACATATTCTTTCAAAACATAAACATGTCCAGTCTCTGACAGATTGAAATTGCTGGTGTGTGTGGTCAGTGCTGCCACTCACTGCCTCCTGACATCTGCAGGATTCGGCCAGCGTTGGTGCTGCTGTCTTGGGTCCCTGTTCCAATGCGGGGAGGAAAAAAGAACCGGACTCTCAAACACTAATGAGTGGTGGCCTTACCCTGGACCTGCTCCGGCTTCACACTACCAACAGGAGTTGCAAATTTCACTCTGATTTTCCCTTGCAAAATGCAGCTTCTAGAGTTGCTAGAGTTGCATGTACAGCCAAAAGGCAAGAGAGAGGCAAGAGAGGCGAGAGAACTCTGACTGCTTTCCCCTGCTCTTGAAAAGGACTCCTGGAAACCCCACAGCCATGGGGCTCCATTTCTGACCACACAGTTGGGTGTTAAAGAGACAGTCACAATTTCAGGCACACAGAGATATGGAATGCAATGAAATTTCGGGTTTCCCAGGATACCCCAAAATGCTGTGTCCTATTTGTAACCCCACTTTTTGCACTAGTGCAGTTATGCCACCATTATGTAACACACCACAATGGTGCAGTTGCCTCCAAATTTATCAGGTTTGGTCCTGCCGCCACAAGCCCAGAACTGAAATTATTCCCTTTTGCAGCTTATGCATAGGCACCTGTGGTGTTTTACACAAGTTTCACCACCAAGTGAGTGTTTAAGGCATATGCTGCAAATGTAATTAACCCTGTACATGCAGACATGTATTTAATCTATTTTTTTGTACTGTGGTTTTGTTCCTTTCAAGGATTCACGTCCTTGGGCAGCATGTTCTAGTGCTTGACAACATTTTCCATGACGAAATTCTTCTTAATATCAAATCTAAACCTCCTCTGAAGCAATCTAAGGCCATTTCTTCTCCTTCTGTCACTTGCTTCTTAGGAGAAGAGGCCAAACCATACCTGAGTACACCCTCAACTCAGGTAGCTGTAGAGACTGATAAGATCTACCCAGAGCCTCCGTTTTCCAGCTCCCTCAGCTGTTCCACATCAGACTTGTGCTCCAGACCCTTCACTGGATATGCTCCAGCACCAAAATACCTTTCTTGCGATGAGGGGCCCAAAAGGGAGCACTGGATTCAAGGTGATGCCTCACATGTGCCAAGTCCAGAGGGATGATCCCTTCTCTAATCCTGCTGGCCACACTAGGCTTGAAACAAGCCAGGATGCCATTTGCCTTCTTGGACATCTGATCATAGAAGGACATGAGATTGGTCAAGAAGGACCTGCCTTTCAAAAACCCCTGCTGGCTGGGCCTGATCCCCTTGTTGTCCTGTGTGGGCCACGTGATGGCACTTAATGAGATGTCTGCATAACCTTTCCCTGCACTGAAGTCAAATTACCACAGAATCATTAAAGGACGAACATATCTATATATATGTGTTTTAAAAAATTTGTAATTAAAGACACAATTTCTGGAAAGAATTATTCATGTAAAAAACCATCACTAATGTGACTAAGCCTGTTAATTTGAATGCCATTACTCAGATTTAAAGCAATGTAACCTGGAGGAGAATTGGCCCCATATGACTTCTAAATTGATAGTTATCAGTTAAATTAATTGATGTTGAATGAATGTGTCAATTAAATAAGCATGAGTGTAAAATCTTACAACTTTAGGCTTCTCCAGCTGTGTTTGGCATGAATATAAAAACCTTTATAGAAGTTTCAACTCTAGCTAATGCCCTTAATTCCTTAAAAAGTTTTCTTTTTATGGAATGGAGCTGAGGCACTAATTTACCTTCTGTGCTTTATAATTTAAAATTTTGGAAAAATAAGTTTAATCTATATTAATTTCAAAAAAGCAGGTGGACCATTTACTTTGATTCCTTTAAAATAACCTAATTTCACAGACTTTTTGATTCACTTAAATGAAGGTTGAGAAAATACAGTACTACCAGAATCACATGTATGTATGAGTCAAAGTAAAGGACAAAATCTGTAACAAGTAAAAATAAGAATCAAAAGGTTGATTTTGGATTTGAAATTGAATCTTAAACTCTAAAATAGTTTAAGGGCATTTCATTGTCCTTCCTATTTCCTGCAATGAAGATTTCTTTTCTGTTGGCTTGCTAGTGATCAAGATATTAACTGAACAATAAAAATAAGTACTGGGAAAGTCAGGATGGTCTGATACCTGATTCCTTTGATTTGAAATGAGATTTTGTCCTGAAATTCTCTGTAGACCATACGGCCAAGTTACCACATAGATGCTAGCTCAGGACCACACATATCAAATGGGAAACTATTAGATTATTTTCTCAGCTAGAAGAAACAGCTATTTAGCACTTTATGGAGCTTAGCTAATAGTCATAGGAACCTAATCTAGAGCTGGAACCATTTTAAACAAAAATATTTATACAAAACTATTTCAATGAGACCTTCTGGTATTGCTACATTTGTTTTCACATGGTCCAGTACATTTCCTTTTTTCTTTCCAGTAGTTTCTGCCCTCTTTTTATATTTTAAAGAGTATGCTTGGTATGATGTGCTTTCAAGGCATAGCAATTCACATTTTCTCCTTCCATCCCACTGTATATGCAGCAATAAGTTAAAACAATCACATAGCTGATCCTATAAGAATGAGAAGAATTTTTTTATTTGAAAGACCTTTCTTTCTTTCTTTCTTTCTTTCTTTCTTTCTTTCTTTCTTTCTTTCTTTCTTTCTTTCTTTCTTTCTTTCTTTCTTTCTTTCTTTCTTTTCTTTCTTTTCTTTCTTTTTTTCTTTCTTTCCCTCTTAAAAATTTTTCCTTATATAGAAACTTCTTTGAAGGGCACACCAAAAATTAGAGAACTTGTCTTGGGGGGATTCTATGACAATACGGTATTCACCATCACCTGCTTGAATTCTAGAATGCCATTTGTACCTTTAAACTGCAAAGGGAGAGAAAAGCCAGGGGAACTCTTTACAGTGGCTTGCTTGATCTTGCAGTTAGATGTTTACATACTTTTTCTTCTACAGGCTGACAGTTTCTGCCAGTTAGGAGGGCAGAAGAGAAAGTTTTTCTCCTATAGGTCTTTCAGCTGAAAAAGCCTGTGATCTGCCTCAGGGGCTTCTGTTCCTTTTAGGACTGTTTTTGGCTTGCTTCTTCATCCAAGACCAGCTTATCACCTCCAGGACGCTCAGCGGGACTCTCCAGGGGGACCGCCAGACCCTGCCTGCCTTAAGACTTTGGGAGTAGCTACATTTTACAGACAGAAGGGACTATAAAAAATCCACCAGCCTCCTATTGAGTGGATGGGAGGAGATTTTGATACCCTTTTCTGCCCTGTGCCTGTGGGGCAACTCTGTTTGTTAAATAAACAGGTTTTTTTCACTTTCATTTGAGAAATTATTTTCCCAAACCCATGAGGGGAGGGGCCGCCAGGACCTGCTTGCCTGACAGGCAGGAGAGAGAGATGCCCTTTTTGGTTTGTTTCCTCCTAAGTTAGTGTCCAAACCGGCACAGAGCTATAATCTACTGTCTTTCAAGACATAGTTTTCACCTATTTCATGGGATGATGCAAGACCTGGAGCTTTCTAGACAGTGGGAATATTACTATTCATCATAGTAAATGAGAAATAAATATTAACTTGTCTCTCTTATTTCATATTCTCTCAAAATCTCAATGCCTCTAGAGGAATTTTCTGCTGTTGTATTTTCACAATTTTTTAAATAAACTCAATGGAGGAAACCTGTTTAAAATAAAAATCTTTAAAATCTATCTGCAAACAAAGTGACATTCTTTCATTCTTTCTCTTGAACACAAAAGGCTATTTCTTTTTTATTTTCTTCATGGCTCTGTGTACATTTGTGTGTGTGTGTATGAATAACTGACTGACATATATATCTGCTTCCATCTTACACTGATTAATTTCTATTGATTATTTAACTTTTTGCATAAAAGAACTGCAGTTAAGACTAGTATCAGGCCAAAGTATCCTAAGTACTGCCCTTTTTCAGTTATGATCTCACCATGTCAAACGACATTGATAAAATCTTACCATAATGATCTCTACTGGAAGATGAACATTAAAAGGAATGTTAACTAACTTTGCAGGCAGCTTTCCTATAGTATTTTCTTTGCAGATCAAATCTTTGACCAAACAACAAACATTAGTTTTGGATTTAAGGGTTTAATACCTGCTATTAGAAAAAAGAGATCTTTTTCAAAGGAAAATCTATAGCATATTCTTATTCTTTCTGGTTAAAATCATGGTTAAGGAAGAGAATACTCTCAGTTTAATGTGAGAAAGAAAATGGGGGGACACTATTTAAAAACATGTAATCATTTCAGTTTTTTAGATTGCAAATGAGGTATTGGTAATGACTATATAATTAATCCCACTGACTTCTTCCAAGTTTGTCATTCGGATAACATCACCAGTATGAGTACATATTTTGGAGTTCCGTCTAGCTGATGAAAATAGTGACCAGACCAATTAAAGCTCTTCCATTTCCAACAAGTTAAACTGGATAAGACCATGACATGTTTGGTTTTTCAAGACTCTGCAATAGAGCCAGCAGAAGCAGTCAGCATTCACCAAATTAAAAGCTGTATCTGTATGTGCCTCTTTGTTCTATAGAGGAATAACACTGCTCACACAAAGTTTTTGACCTCTGGTCATGGGAAGGGAAAAAAACCTAAACCAATGAACTGGTCCCCATGATTCTCTTTCATGAAACTTCTGACAAAAGATACACTTCTGCTACAACTATCAAGGAATATTCTGGTTTTCAGTGTGGGGGTATCACAAAATGAATAATCCTTGAACTATATGAAATACTAGCTTGAACTTCATGTTTCAGGAAGTGAACTTGAAATTATCTGTACTTTGACCTGTAAAATGTTGGGCGACTTTTTCAGTAATGCTGATGAAAAATATTCCTGCATAATTACACTGTAGATTCTTTACTTAATTGATAAATTATTTCAGTTCAATTTGAAATTATGGAGGTATTTCTGAGAACAACTTGAGAAATTATTTTCTTCCGAAAATCAGATACAGGAAAAAAATAATACCCTCGTATCTTTGTTAAATAGTAACTGAACTTTCATAGTAAATCAGCTTGGAATAAATTCATGAACATATCCTGAAAAGGATGACCTCAAGAACCAGCCACTGATTTGTTCTGCATGTCCTTCTGTGATACAGAGAAACACAGGCTAGCCATGGAAAGGAAATTTGTTTAAATAAGAAATGAATTGGAGATTATTAATGCTTTGCTGTTTCTTTTTCTGGTAAACAGCCATGTGGAAATTTCCTCAGGTTATCTTTTTCATCACACTCTGTGTATGCACAGTTTACCATGTTTGCTACTTACGTTTCAAGCCCATAATTTTGAAAAAGTGCAAATTTATATAAATGTTCCATATTCATTTTTATTTTATATTAAAAATCACTAACATAAAAATTCTAATATATCCTTTCAAATTACATTTTAAAGTAATACAAATTTGCATACTAAAATAGTTTCAAAACTTTCTTAATCTGGAAAAAGCAAAATATCAAACAGATTTGCCAAACTGTCAAGTGTTACCAACTGTCTGAAAAAAATTGTTAACAGAAAATTATTATGTGTATTCTCAATGTAGGGCAACAGAAATAAATTTAGTCTTTGCTCTTGATTTTAGTGGAAGAAAACCAGGGGCACTAATAAACAGAATTATTGCCTTAGTGAAAATAATGTCAGGTTGATATTGGTTTTGTCTATAGCTGCCACTCCCACTTTTATTTCTAAATTCTACTCTTTATCCTTTTAAAATTGCAATGTAGGGCTCAGGCTAACAAAATACAATTCTTTGTTGACTAAGAAATTTGTAAATTTCCTATATTCTACTGAATAAGATAATTTTAATTGTGATGGATAGTAACTTTACAGTTACTTATTTACTCAACTGTGTGTGTGTGTGTGTTTACAATGGTCTGCACCAGCATCTGCAGTGAGGCTGTTGCTTTGGGGATCGTATGTGTCAGTGCCAGGAACTGGGGAGACTGAGGTCCAAATGCACTTCCTGGGCAGGCTGTGGGTCTGAACCAGGCTGTTGGAGGGCCCGAGCTTATTAAAATGTGTATATTGTCACTTATGGGCCCCCATCTTGCTCAGTCAGAAAGAGGAACTGGTTGGGACTGCTGCTGTCTATGCTTCTGTGAGTGCTCTGAGTGCATCGCTCCGTGATCCATGCAGCCAGCTGTGTATATGTACACACATGAAGCATAAAGTGTGCTTTGTTTGCATGTGGCTTCTGTGAACCCATCTTCAGCCTTCCTACTGGTTAGCCTTGGGTAAATGGAATGGCATCATCCTGACTTGTTGAAATTCTTTTTCTAATATCCAGTCTGATTAGAAATTAAATACTGAAATTTTTTAACTGAAGGATTTTGTAGGTTATAGTGTTTAAGATGAAGAGTCTATATTAAATTTTCTAAAATAAATTTTATTTTATCGAATACTGAAAGAGAAATAAGGAATCCAGAACCTTTTCTTCATTGTCCCTTTCCTTATAGAATTCAATCTTGATAGCTTTTTTCTTATGGCTGTTCAAATGGCATTTGATTGCTGTTGCATTTTCTATTTCATCCTCCTTTACTTTAGATGGATACACAAATATGAATTTATCTAGGCATATGTATAGTGACCTACATTTATAAATATGGGTCTGTAAACTATGTTAACAGCCAGATAAATCTGTTTGGTAGAAATAAGGTACTCTAGTGTAGATTCACCAAAGAAGAACCTGCAATTCCACAAAGTCTAATAAAATGAATCCATAAATTAAACAGCAAAAAAGAAAATAAGCCGGAAGAAAAGTGGTAGAAAAAATTGTCTAATTTAGACATTTTGCCCTTACTCATAAACTCTGATTTCTAGCTAAATCTTGCCTTGCCTGTAATAATATGCTTGAAATTCAGTTATTCAATTGCAAGTTTTCAAACTCATGCACAATGCTGATCACTTCTCCATCGCTATTTCCCTCTTTAATCCCTTGACCCCACATGACAACTTATTTTTGACACACGATGATTTCTGTCTTTGCTGTGTGAGAAATTTGACTTGCTTGAACTTTCCAGATAGGTTGTTGGATGCTTCTTTAAGTTTTTGTTTCAAGTGACCTTACAGGCTCTGTGTTTTTGTGCTGCCTAAGAAAACACATCTTTTCCTCTATGAAGTTGTTCTTCTGTGTGTCATTCATTCTGTTTGTGTTTGCATCATCTGCCTTTTAAGTAATGCAGTAAGTCTTTGTTATTTACACCCTATATTTCCTGCTAGGATCTCTTCAGTAAGCAAACCACTTTCTTTAGCTCCTTCAATAACAACATCACAATATAGTGAGCTCAGAGTGTTAGTTCCCTTAACCTCAAAATTTCCTTTTTCTTTCAAATGTTTCTTGCATTTCTTCAGCTTTTTTTCAAAATGGTAATTGTGCTAATAGATACAGCAGCACACATTGTAGTCACCTCACAAGTGTCAATACATTGCTACAGAACACATGTAGATCAGTCCTCCCCAACAGTCATCTTGCGTGATTTTAGGTTGTTATCACTGATGCTTACAAAGAGCTCACCAGCACCTGTCTGTATGATGAAAAATTCAGTAATTGAAGACAGTAAAGAAAAATTAATATGATGACAAATTATTCTGGGCATGCCTTAAACCTTGGTGATAGAACTAGAAATCCTACAATATTTTTACTGAAGAAATGGGTAGTTGTCATAATTTCTTACTTTCACAGCTTTTCACATAAAGTGGCAGTGCTTTAATCATAGAATCCAAGCATGGTTTGGATCGGAAGGAGCCTTTATAGATCATCTAGTCCAACCATTCTGCCATGGACAGAGACATCTTTAATTTTTTATAGACCAGATTTCTCAAAGCTCTTTCCAAATTGACCTGGAACTTTTCTATTCTATTCTATTCTATTCTATTCTATTCTATTCTATTCTATTCTATTCTATTCTATTCTATTCTATTCTATTCTATTCTATTCTATTCTATTCTATTTTTATATTTGACTAGCAAGGGAAAAACAGCCTAGTAGTCATATAAGTTCTTCAGCAACTTTTGCAGCAAAATTAACCAGTTTTATAGTTACCATGAAATTTTCACTAGTATATACACGTCAGTATATTAGGAGGAATTATTCTAGTAACACTAGAAAAGCTAGAAGTTCACATACCTTCAGTTATTCAGCAGGGAAGACACTAGAACAAATTAGCTATTCATAATTAGTTAATTAATAATTATTTATTTGTAATTATTTGAACATGATTTTCTGAATAAAGAAATAAAAGGTCAGAAATTGAACTACACCATCATTATTTTATTTGAAAAGAAAGCAAGCCTGCCCACTAAAGGCTGCTCAAAAGAAACCCACATTAAGTTTTTCTAGCAATTGCATATAAAAAGTTTCCCAGAAATAACACTTTTTAGGACTGAAATTGTCATATTCTGAGTGAATGCAGCAATTAAAAAGATAGAAAAGCAATGAGTATGAGTTCCGTAAAGTGGCTTGAGTAACTTTCCAGACATGCCATCAATGGGGAATAAAGAAAATAACATTGAGGACACAGACATACCAAGATGATGCAGGATTTGACTACAAGAATTTTGAAAGAAATCTGCAGAGAGGGTATAATAAAGAGAGTGGAAGGGAGAAATGCAATGTAACATTATATTTTCTAGTTTTTAAAAAAGAAATCATATTAGAAGGACTTCATGGAAATATTTTAAATAATTACAAAGAGTCTATAATTGGAGCTTTGTTCTTCCTGACACAGAGGAAAGCTATGCATTTAAAAAAAAAAAAAAGCATAAATTTGATAATTAGGTTGTCAACTGGTCCATTTATATGGCCAATACCTGTCACAACTCCCTATTAGTGATTATTGTTTGTCACCACAGTGTCTTGTCGTTTTGTCTCCTTTCTAATTTGTGTTTACCTACCTGATCACTATCTGAAGCTTCTCATCAATGACTTACAAATTATACTAAGGAGGGAAAAAAAACTTGCATAACAGAAAGTGCTTTATTATATATTTGTTTCATATTTTATTTAAATTAACTATTCAGACTGAGAGGCTTTGGGAAATAAGAATTTAAAATTAGAAAAATAAATAAAAATGATAATGTTGTGAAAGTTTCTTTTAACAACTTTGGAAGGACTAAAGCAAGAAATCATTTAAATTTTTTATCAACTAGAAAAATTTGACATATACAGAAAGAATAATGAAGTTGACTAACAAACAAAAAGCCAGGAGTTCATGAAATCTAGTAGGAATTTAGTTGAAATAACTAGTATATTGGTAGAAAGCTTTATAGAGTTTTTTACACAGGCAAACACAGAATAATGTCCATTAATTTCTCCAAGGGATAAATTATGGAACTAGAAATGCATATGAAGTTAAGCTTGCAATAATATTCTCAAAATTAGGATTGTGGAACCAGAAAATGCAGGAGGGGGGAAATGTCAAAACTATTTGCCATATTTCAGGCAATTTCATTTTGTAAGTTCATACACTGGGAGCATAATGATGTTGAAGGCTGACTCTGCCGTGGGATAAAGTGAATACAACAATACAGATTTCTATCCAGATGACAGGGTATGGCACCCTAGACTCCAACTGATGATGGAAAAAGGAGTGGAAATGGAATAAGCCTTTGTCATGATAAAGAATGTAAATTACCAAACAGGGAAACAATGTACTAGTGGAATATGGGAGATGTTATCACGGTAGGAGACACCTTGGAAAAATGAACCTTAAGATAGAAATTAATAAAAGAAAGAAGAGCAAAATGGTACAGTACTGATGCTGGTTTACAGGATAATATACTCAGTCTTAGTACTTGTGTTTGGCCAAGGACAACTCCCAGGAAGATGATAGAAGTTCCTCTGCTGGCATGGTAGCAGTGGAAAGTAACTAGATCAGAATCATTATAGAATCAGTAAAGAACGCACTATATACTGAATCCAAAAAAGTAATAAGGACTACTCCTTATGTGCAGAATTTTTGTTTATCCCAAGAATACTATAAATTTGGGGAAGGAGATGTTCTGGATTCCTTCAGAAAATTAGGTATTATTCTTTGTGTCTTTTTTTCCTGGCTGTGGTAGTCTTATAACCGTGGGATAGCAGATAGTCAGCCTTTCTGTTGATTTACCTACAACATTGCCTTAGGAAAACAAGAAAACAATATGACAAAAAAACCCCCAAAACAACAACAGCAACAACAACCAAAAAGACAAACCAACCAAAAAACCCCCAAACTAAAACCAAAAAAACAAGCTAACTAACAAACGAAAGAACCTAACCAAACAATGGCCTACACTCTTTGCATAGGATGGGCAGCATGACCATGAATCTACTAGATTTCATAATACTGGTAGCTGGACCAACTTTCACTTGAGTTTGATGTTTCAAGCTAGTATAAGGAACAGTTGTGACTGAACTGTGGTTCAGTCCATATAGACACTACGTAATGAACAAAATTTTGCATTTCATCAGCACTTCAAAGAAAAGAAAATACTTCATGAATTGAAGAAAACCATGGAAAAAACCTAAATATAATTTAGAATTTCACTACTTTTTAATGACCCCTCATACAGTGACTTGTACAGCTGCTCAAATTTCTTTACGTTCCTTCTCCTTTATTACATTTATTGCTCGCCTAACCCTGATGGTCCCCATGGCAATAATGTACAGATGACAGCTGTTACCAGCAACTACAGGTTATGGTGCTGAAATGAATGTCTCTAAAAGAAAAGAAAATCAGAGGATATTGATTCTCTCCTTCTTAGGACTACTGATTAGCGAACAACTTTTTTACCAGAATAACAATTTTGCAAAGCTGCTTCACTTAACATTATCTTTGTTTATAATACTGTAAACATAGAACATAAATAAAATTTTAAATTATTGGAAGCTTGTATCTATTGTCATAGGTAGTTTGTTTTAAGTCAGTAACATTTTGTTGCTTCAGCCCTTTCTTTCTCTGCCATCTTTTTCTATTTTCTGTTTCTGTCGCTCTCTGCCTCTCTTTCTGGCTCTCTCTGGCTGTGTCCTTCCTCCTTCCTCCCCTCCCCCCTCCTTTTTCTGTTTTACTTGCTTTTCCTTTCTCCCTTTTTTTGTCTCTCTCTTTTCCTTTCTTGTTCTCTATTTTTAAATCAAATAGCTTGATTAATCAGGTGTACTCTCTAATTTACAATAAATAAAGTCTCATTCGTGGGTGAAATTTACATAATACATAATCTAAATTAAGTGTTTCAAGTTAATATATGTGATCCCAATAATTTGTGAGAATATATTGTGACTATATAGTACTCATTTCATGAAGTTAAGATCATTGGATTAGGCATGCTGTAATGGTAGCCTAATTGCCAGACTTGCTGCTGACAACAGTACAGTGCAAATAATCCGTAATGTTGAAGGATAGTGGATGTATAAATAGTACCATCTAAGGAACCTAAAGGAGTACAGGTCTATGGAACCTGATGAGATTCATCTGCAGCTTCCGAGGGAACAGGCAGATGAAGATGGTTAAGCCACTATCCATCCTTTTTGAAAAATTGTGGGAGTAAGATGAAGTTCCCGATGACTGGAAAAAGGGAAATATAACCCTCATTTCGAAAATGTTGAACACCGAGGTATCTACAGATAAATCAGTCTCACCTCTGTGCCAGGAAAGATCATGGAGCACATTCTCCTGGAAACTATGCTGAGGGCAATGGAAAGCAAAGAAGTGACTGGTGACAACCAACACAGCTTCATGAAGGGCAAATCATGCCTAAAAAATTTGGTGGCCATCTTTGATGGAGCTAGAGCATTCATTGGTGAATAGAGGCAAAGGAACTAACATCTACCTGGACTTGTGCAAAGTGTTCTACGCTATCCCACATGACATCCTTATGTCTAAATTGGAAAATTATGGATTTGATGGATGAACCACTCAGTGGATAAAGAACAGGCTGGATGGCCACACACAAAAAGTTGTGGTCAGCAGCTCACTGGCCATATGGAGACCAGTGATGAGTAATGTCCTGCAGGGGTCGGTGTTGGGGCAGATACTGTTCAGTGTCCTTGTTACTGGCATGGAAAGTGGGATAGAATGCACACTCAGCAAGTTTGCCAATGACATCAAGCTGTATGGTGCAGCTGACATGCTGGAGGGAATGGATACCATCCAGAGGGAGCTGGACAGGATTGATAGCTGGGTCTGTGGAAACCTCATGAAGTTCAACAAAGTGAAGGGCAAGGTCCTACACTTGGGTTGTGGCAATCCCAGGTACATAAAAAGTTGAGTGGAAAAATGATTGAGAGTAGCCCTTTGGAGAAGCACTTGCGGATGAAAAGAGGTGTGAACAGCAGGTCAAGGGAGGTGATTTTCCCCCTCTACTCTGCTTTTGTGAGATCCCACCTGAGAATACTGCATGCAGGTTGGACGTCCTCAGCACAAGAAAGATGTCTACCTGTTGGAACAAGTCCAGAGGAGGACCACAGGGACAATAAAGTGTCTTCTCTATGAAAACAGGCTGAGGAAGTTGGGGTTATTCATCCTACAGAAGAGAAGGTTGTGTGGAGACCTCATAGTCTCCCAGCATCTGAAGGGGGACCGTTCGTCAGGAGCTGTAGTTGCAGGACAAGGAGGAATAAGTAGGTAAAGATGTGAGGAAAATTTTTTTTACTGTGAAGGTGCTGTAGCACTGGAACAGGTTGTCCAAATAAGCTGTGGATGTCCCAACCCTGGCAGTGTTCAAGTCCAGGTTTGGGGCAAGGGGATTTTGAGATATCTGGTTTAATGAACAGTGTCCTTGCCCATGGTAGGGGGATTGAAACTAGGTGATCTTTAGGTTCCCTTCCAACCCAAACCACTCTCTGATTCTATGATTTGGATTATTGGTTCCTGTATTGGTATGAGAGGTATGGATTCATAAGCATCTGTCAGCTGGACTTTGAAGTATTCATAATGACATTTTCAGCCCGTTGGTCGTCCCATTCTTCATCCCTCTTGTAGTCCACACACTGGGATCTGACTGCTTGTTTCATTACAGGAGTGCTAATAGAGACTGAGTTAGAAGACGTGGTAAAGGCAAGTAATATTCAGTGATGTCTTCTTCTCCAAAAAACCAGTTATTTCATCATAGAAGGAAATAATCTTGATCATACCTGACTTCTATTATTTATTTTATTAGAAGTAAACCAATGAAAACTTTAAAAGTTTTATGTTATCAACTTTTTCTTTTAAAACTTATTCCATGAATTATTTTGTTTAAAGTATTATTCTGAAGAACGACATATAATGTCTTTCTAGTGTTCTACACAAACCTTCACAAATGTGGATATGAGAGTGTGTCTAAACACAACTAAAATATTTTAAAGAAAACTAATTTATGCTGAAGAATAAGGGCACAGGCTGAGATATTTTCATAATTTCTATTTACCTTCCAACAATTAAATTTTGGGCTGGACATGACTCCCATGCATACTTGGTAACTTTGTAAACAATCTGTGCCTGTACAACAGAAATTGCACATTACAAAGCACATATTACTAAGATAGGTAGTTATAACTCTATATGTTACTGCTTGTATCATGCTAAATGTAGCACTCTACATCATAGTATATGGGTTTTATTGTATAGGAACAGATAATTTACAGGAAAATTTGCTACTAGTTTCTGTTCCAAATACTAATTTAAAATACAAAATAAAAACTTGATTTCTATTTCATAAAATTTGCAGCAAGAATACTAAAAACACAGTATCATATTTCTGATTAATAGTCTTTCTATTGTGTAATATATTGAAACAAATGTTTCTGTGTCAGCACATAAAACCTACACAAAAAGTAATGAAATTAATATTTGCAAAGAAAGTTTCTTAACAATTTAACAGTAATTCTTTAATATAAACTCTATTTTATGAAGCATGTTTTAAAGGTTTTGGTACATAAAATGTTTTATTAGAAATAACTGTCTTAAAGAAATTTATGGCCTTAACCTCTAGCAATGTCTGCCTGGACTTCCAAAACAAGATGCTAATGCATTTGGAGTAGTGGGTTAAACAAAGTTTAGAAAAATATTGCTTGACTGAGTTACCCGGGAGACTATGGTCACCCTCTCAAAATAGAAAGAGCCTAAGGTTGTGACTGAAAAATATTTAAAATTATCTACTAATTAACTGCTTGAACCAAGGAAGTTAACTGCATATGAAAGCATTTTCTCAAATAACTTATCTATCAGAGGTGAAAAAAATACTCATGTTGATACTTTGGAATATTTATTAATGTTGCTTTAGGTTAAATTTTCACTAGAGAAATTCAAAAGATTTCTTATCATCCATTAAAAATTAAGACTATATTTAATAGTATCAGGATCTTAGAAAATATGTATGCCTTGTGTTAAAAAAAAGTCATGCATAAATACAGTTTTCTATAGTTTCTAGCAGCCTAGCATCAGTTATCTCAGCATATCAACTGTTCCCAATTTTGCATAAAGTAACAAGACATGTAGGACAACAACAAAATAAGCAGAGTGATTTTTAAATATGCAATTGTTCTAACAATTACAACTCTAAAGTTTCCATCTGCCAGTCTCTATGATATTTTGCATATTTATGAATGTAGTCCTGCACTATAATCAAGCTTGCCGCTGTTTACAAATAAAAATATGTAAAAAGAGGAAGATCACAAACTCTAAGATTTTGACTAGATTAATAACATAATAAGATGCCTAAAAGTAACATTTGTACATCTAATTCTACACAATTTGCTTAATGTTTGCATGTGTGACAGAACTGAAATTTGAAGTGTATCTTTTTGTTCCTGAACCTCTGTATTGCCAGTTCAGAGTATCTTTTTAATTTATTGATTTTTAACTTTTATTGATTTTTTAACTGCAGTGTACAAGAACATTCAAGTCAATTGTGTTCCCAGGCACCCCAGTTTATACTCATTAATGAGGATAATAATGTAAAAAAATATTCTTTGTTTTGTAATTGTCAAGAAACGAAAAATCATCTTTCATGCATTAAACTTTTTTTAGAAGAGGTGTCTGTGACTTTCTGAAAAGTCACAGAAACAGAATTACTCACAGGCATTGTAAAATAATTCTCATATATGTAATAAAAGTGTATCTTTCATGTACATTAATTGATATATTTTGTACATGACAATTCACAAATTTGTTTTCACATATGATGAAAGATGATTTGAAAAGCTGTTTCAATGTTCACTTCTACTTCATTTAGATAGCGATTTCAAGTCTTGTTGCAATGTCAGTCAGATAATACAAAATTCTGAATAATTAATGAAGAGAAATATTACATAAGAACATACAAACACAAATAGCTCAATTTTGCATTTGTCTTCTTGACAAACATTCCATTTGTTAGAAAGTTTTGTTAGAAATATTACATAAAAACATACAAACACAAATAGCTCAATTTTGCATTTGTCTTCTTGACAAACATTCCATTTGTTAGAAAGTTTTGTTAGAAATATTACATAAAAACATACAAACACAAATAGCTCAATTTTGCATTTGTCTTCTTGACAAACATTCCATTTTGTTAGAAATTTGTTAAAGTAAGGAGAAACTGGGAGCTGGTCCCTCTCCTTAGCTTACAGTCTCTCCCTGACCTGACTTCTGATCATGTAACCTAAAGATAATAGAAGGGGAGTTGTTCTGTTGGGTTTTTTTCCCTTAGAAATAAAGACCACTCATGGAAAAGATCCTTGGAGGTTACTTATTTCTGAATTTTAATTAGGATATTCAGACTATACAGAGATTTGATCAATTTTCATCAAGTGTGACAAGGGGTTGCATTGTTCCACTCTTGCCCTTGCCTTCAACAGTTATTACAAAGTGAGAAATGAAATATAAAATGCTGTCTCATGCTAGCTACGGAATCATAAAATCCCAGAATGGTTTGGGTTGGAGGGAACCTTAAAGATCATCTAGTTCCAAACCCTTTGCTGTGGGCAGGGACACCATCCACTTGGTTAAGTTGCTTGAAGCCCTATCTAACCTGGCCTTGAACACTTCCAGTGGTAGGGCTTCCACAACTTCTCGGGGCACTGTTCCAGGACTTCACTACCCTCATAGTAAAGAATTTCTTCCTTATGTCCAATCTAAACCTATTGTCCTTCAGTTTGAAGCCATTCCCCCTTGTCTATCACTCCATGCCCTGTATGTGCTACATAATAGGGTATTAAGAAGCAGTGCAATCTTGAGCTTTTTCCCAGTAAGGGTCACTTTGGCCCACCTCAGCTCTTTCGGCTGGAGTCACATGATGAGGCTTTGTTCCAGATATTTTATCTCTTTTTCTGTTTTAATCATCTCTGTTTTTCTCAGCTGACAGGTAATGTCTGTCTATTGGTGAACAATTTAAAATGAGTTATAGCACAAGTAAGCCACAGAAAGATGATCAGTGGCAAATGGGGTTAGATTAGAGAAAAGCAGGATGAGGATACGTGACAGGAACCATTCTGCAGACACCAAGCTCAGTGGAGTAGGAGAGGCACCAGAGGCTGAGATTCCCCTGAAGCCTGTGGTGAGGCAGCTGTGTCGCTGCAGCCCATGGGACACTCCTGGAGAGAGGGGTCCAACTCCCAGGCTGGAGCAGGTGGCTGCACAAAGGAGTCTCTGAACCCTAGGGAGGCCCCATGCTGGAGCAGCCTGTCCTTGGAGGACTTGTACACTGTGGAAGTGTGATCCATGCAGCAGTTTTGGGAGGACTGTTTGCCTGTGGGATGCAGCAGGTCACGCAGAGCTGCTGCTCCTGAGATGGACTCACATTGGAGAAGTTCATGGAGAACTGTCTCCCGTGGGAAGGACCCCACAGTGCAACTGGAGAACAGCTCCTGAGCAGTGGGAGCATCACGGGTGATGAACAGACCATAATCCCCATTCCCTGTCTCCCAACACTGCTGGGGTAGGACATAGAGCTGAGAAGGAGGGAGAGGTGGGGGGAAGGTGTTATTTAATGTTTTATTTTACTTCTTATTATCCTGCCCTGAATTTGTTAGCAACAAATTCAGTTAATATCTATTTTGAGCCTGTTTTGTCCATTATGGTATTTGATAGGTGATGTCTCCTGGTGCTTATCTCAATCCATGAAGCCTTTGTTAAATTTTCTCTCCCCTGTCCAGTGGAGAGGAGTGAGAAAGCAGCTTTGGTGGGTGTCTGGCATCCAGCCAGCACCAACCCACTCCATAGGACTTTCTCTTCTTTCTTTTATCCTGAAGAGAATGGTGGTGCCACTATGTAATCTCTCCATTTCATATGATTATTCTAGATATCAAATTAATCTCAAGGAGGAAAAAAGAAGGTTTTTTTAGACATCAGATTTATAGACATCTTCCTTGCTGTAGAATCCTGTCAGGCTGAGAAGTCATGAGGTAAGATACCATTCTCTAGTCTTCCAGCTCTGTGAAAACATAATTTTGATACACAATAACAAAATCTTTATTATTCATCAAACTTATTCCCCTCTGTATACAATAAGAAAGCCAGAGACTAAGTAGGAGAACTGTAGAAAGAGTAATTAGTAAGTCAAATTTGACTAAACCTCTCTTGGGCTTGTTTGCTACTTTAGTGGGGAGCTAGAGATGTTAGAAGGACAAAACAACCTCAACAAATCCTCTGCAAATACAAAGTGAAGGGAATCATGAAACCTCCTAGTTTTAGATCTTGCTAGGGAACATGTGTTCTATTCCATGGAAGTAAATACACTAATATAACTGGAATGGAAAGGTTCAAATGTCCTTGAAACTATACAGGTAAGTTCTAAGCAAATCAAATAAATTCTATTTCTAGAATGTTAAACTTACTCAGAACATGTTTTTGTGTTTAATGCTTTATAAAACTGCTAAAAAAAATCCATTCTTTTTCCTCATTTCTTCACGACTGTAACTTCTAGTTACAACAACTTCTGATGAAATTGTGAAGACTCTGCAAATTTATAATTGTCAGATTTCAGTGTTAACATGTTTCTGTTCAGGAAGCAGGCTTTTTTTAGGCATTAGATACTGACTTTCTGTTCATGTAAAATAAGAAAACAATTTCCTGAATGGAAGGGATTATTTTTCCATTTGTCTCACTCAAGAGATTTCATAAACACTGATGTCCATACAGCCAGCTGCCATTATGACATCCCTGGCATTTTATTCTTGGTCAAAGGCAACATACAACCAGTCATCTCTCACACTCCATCACTTTCTTGGAGAAATAAAGCAAAGAGAAGTGACTATAAAAAATCAGATTTCTGATTTCTGTTTCATTACTCACTGAGGTTTATATAATTAAAATGGCAAATTAAGAACATACTAATGTCTTGACATTCATTATAAGCCTTTTCATTTGTTCTAATCTGAAAAAGGTCATAAAATAGAATCAGCCTTAATCTTTTTTGTATCAAAGTTTGACATGACCATTGCATCTTAAATTCTACCCATTCCCAGCTGCACACTGTTGATCAATTAATCAAATTTATTGTTGTCTATGCTCACCCATGAGTTCTGTCAAAAGGTGTGGGGAAAAAAACTATCACTGTGGCTTAAAATATTATTCAAGAATTTTAAAATAATATTTCTTTCAGCTGCAAAAATGACATAACACGCTCTTTCTTTCTTTGGTTGTTTTTTTCTGGAAACCTTTTGATCTGTCATTCGTAGTTAGAAGCAAAAAGAGATGTTTACATTTCTGTTGTTACTGACAGACCTTTCTTTCCAGATTAGCAAAATTCCTTGCCTATTTAAGGTTCTGAATTTGAGAAATATAAATTAGTCATCACATATCATCAACTTTCATAACATATCATAGCCCAGTGAAATTTACAGGTAAGCTGGTGTGAGAGACTGAAGTGTTAAAGATTCAAACAGTCGGACAGGGTGCTCTGCTGAGGCAGGGTTTGCACCCCCCAGCCAAGGGAAGGAGGAGAATTTTTTCAGGGGAGGGGGTTAGGAAGGAGGAGGGTGTGGATGAAACCTCTGATCTACATATGAACAGCCCAGGTGCAGAGGGGGTACACACTTGCTACCAGAGGATGACCACAACAAGCCAACCTTTATTTCCCAGGAAGATGCATTTGAGCCAGGTGAAAGGCTGGTAATAAGAGGATCCTGTGAGATGAGATAACTCTTTTTATCCTGACAAAGTCCTCCCTTAACCAACTGGCCCAGGTGTCAGACTCTGCCAGTTGTTCCATCCCCAGCCCTGCAGGAGGTATCGAGACACACGAGGCCTGAAGATGTTTATCCCTCTGATAAGGCATAACTGGCTCAACTACACTAGCATGAGAAACAGCTGTCATGTATTAAAAGAGGTCATAAATAATCAAAGACCCCCACAGTGCTCCCAGACTCATTTCTGGGTCCTTCCATCAGAGAACTGATCCCCAGCGTTGAGACAGAGTAGAACGTCCCCACCAGGGGAGGTTCCTGGGCAATCCCAGCTGAACCTGAAGGCATATTAACCCACAGAGCTTTGTGTTTCACAGGCTTTCCCCACCTCCAACAGATCCAGACTGCAACCACGACTTTGACAAACGAACATCAAAATTGCACCAATCAAGTGTTGTCACTGGATCCACAGGAAATTATGTCTTTCTACTATCTACTACTATGCTTTCTTCCTCCTTCTTCCTTTTCCTTAAATATTTTCTTAAATTATATTTTTATTGGTTTTATATTGTTATATTTCTAAAGATATCTCATTTGTTTGTTTTCCATAATTCTGATACATTTTTTTAACTTTTCACAAGCCATTATGTGCTTGGAAGCAGCTACAGTTCTCACACAAAAATGCAACAAATTAGTTTTGAATTTATTGCAGCAATGTGTGTGTAGGAGACTAATAAAGGAATTAAATCTTATGTAATGATCTAGGAATAAATAAATAAATATGTTTGTTTCAGTCATTAGGTTAACAGATGCTTTCTGTCATCTTTTATTATGCTGGTTATTTTAATTTTTTTCTAAAAAAATTTATAAGAATTACCGTTGATGAGGAGAAGACAGAATATTTCAGTCTCTGAAATACAAGACATAGTATGTTTTATTAGTTGCTGAACCTACAACTAGTTATTTTTAAAATTACACTGCCCTATGACTTCACAATAGTACATGGTGGTGGTGCATCCATTACCAGTCCTTAAGAAGTTAACATAGAAAATTTAAACTCATGACAATTCTAAATAAAGCCATGTGCAAAACCTTGAATAACAGCATGGTGTAAGTTCACTGACACTTCCTGCATAAGACTTGCACAATCCTTCAAGTTGTCTCTTGTAGCTCCAGATCCTTAGAGCTGTGGTGTCTGACATGACTGCTCCCAGAGTGCACAAGGAACACAGCCTCTCTGTGCCAGCACACTCTCATCTTGCTGTCTGAGCGAACACTAACTGGAGTTGCAAAGGTAACACTGGAAGACAAGAAGCACTTTGAGCCGTACCACTTCCCAAATAGGGGAAGTTCAGTGGAAAATCATCCCAAACACAATATTCTTTGGTAAATAAATAGCCTGGTCTAGCAGAAGGTGTCTCTGCCTGTGACATGATGGTTGAAACTAGACAATCTTTGAGGTTACTTCCAACCCAAACCATTTTTAATTTCTGTAAAATATGGTGAGGGAAGACAGTGCTAGTTAAAAAAACCAAAAGTGCAACTCTGCTGTAAGCCACAACTGCACTTAATCTTTTTTTTTTTTTTTAAATAAAAGATTATTTTCAAAATGTATGGTTTTTGTCTTCAGGAGAACATTACATATAAGCTGCTCTTCAGCATAATTTCATATGGTTTGTAAGTATTTTTAAGCATCTTTGGTTTAGAGCAATAGTAGAGACTACCATTGTTGGAAAATTTTACACATAGTTACGGTGTACACGTTTGTATTCAGAAACATTTCAAAGAAAACTAGGAAAAATATTTTTCCAGCTGTTTAAATAGCTTTACCAAGAATTAGTGGATTTTCCTGCACTACATATTCTCTATGGAAAGAAACCATAGAGTTGAAAAACCATCATGAAGCATCTAGGTATAAAATATAAAAGGATTTAATAACATGCTTCACTTGCTCAGAGCAAATTGCGAAGCCTGTACATCTTTAGAACACAGTCTTTCCAGCGTGGTGGAGTCAACAACTGATGCAAAATATTTTACTCTAGTATATTTTACAGTGTTATAATGTTTTCTAATTTTGCTCCCGTGACTGTTATTAGTTACAAAAAAAAAAAAAAAAAACAACCAACAATCTTTTGTTTTTGTTTAATCTTTTTGTCTGATACCAAAACTTGGAGATCTAAAAACAACTTTATTTCTCCTCAACAAAAACCTTCTACCCTTAAAATATATTTTTTTCCTTTTTTTCCCTTTTTTTCCCCTTTTCAGGATAGCACAGCCGGAAAAAAAGGCAGTACAAGATTCCTTATGCTATTAAAAGGTGGAATTTATAGAATCACAGAATCATAGAATGGTTAGGAGTGGAACGGACTTCTGGAAACCACCTAGTCCAACTCACCTGCTAAAGCAGGTTCACTTTAAGTACATTGCACAGAATATCCTCAGAGGAGAAATCTCCACAGCCTCTCTGGGCAGCCTGTTCCAGTGCTCTCCAACATTCAAAACAAGGAAGTTTTTCCTGATACAGAGATCAAACTTCCTGTGTTTAAGCTTGTGTCTGTTGCCCCTTATCCTCTTGCTGGGCACCACTGAAAAGAGTCTGGCCCCATCTTCTTGACACCCACCCTCAAGTTATTTGTATGCATTGGTAAGAATTTCTCTCCGTTTCCTCTTCTCCAGGCTAAACAAGTTCAGCTCCTTCAGCCTTTCCTCAAAAGAGAGATTCTATAATCATAGTCTGAGTCCTACAGAGACCCCCTCTGGTGGTTCCCGGTCTTTCTTGAACTGACGAGCCCAGAACCGGACACATCACTCCAGGATACCTCTTCACTCGTGCAGCAAGAGGGGCAGGATCACCTCTCTCTGCCTGATGGCAATGCTTTTCCTAATACATCCCTAATGCACCCTTGGCCTTCTTGGCCACCAGGGCACACATGTATAGCTTGTTGTCCACCAGGGCCCCAGATCCTCCTCTGCAGAGCTGCTTTCCAGCAGATCAGCCCGAGCCTGTGCTGGTGCCTGGGGTTATTCCTCCCCAGGTAGTGACCTTGCATTTGAACTTCTTTGGGTTCCTCTCTGCCCAACCCTTCAGCCTGTTCAGATCTCACTTAATGACAGCACTGCTTTGTGGTGTACCAGACACTTTGCCAAGTTTTGTACCATCAGCAAACTTGCTGAAGGTACACTCAGTCCCTGCGTCCAGGTCCTTGATGAACAAGCTGAACAAGACTGGATCCAGTATTGACCCCTGGGGGAACATCACTAGTGACAGGGCTCCAACTACACTCTGTACCACTTATGGCAACCTTCCAGGATCTGCCATTCAGACTGTTCTCAATCTCCTTCACTATTGTTCAGTTAATCTGCCTTTCCTGAGCTTTACTTTGAGAATTTTAGAGGAGATGCCGTCAAAAGCCTTGATGAAGCCAAGGCAGATGACGTTCACTTCTCTCCCCTCATCTATGCAGCCAGTCATGTTATCACGGAAGGCCTCTGGCAACTCTGTTCTATTGAAAATTCTTGTCTTTTTAGGCATGTGCTGACTCTGAAGGTGTCATTTCTGAGAGATGTTTTGTTTGTTCTTATTATGAAGACACCTGTCAACCAGGAACACAACTGACAGCAAGAAAATTATTATTATTAGAGAAGTGCCATAACCAAAATTCCTGCTATATCTTTTCTCAGCGACCGAATGTGTGTTTCCTAGGTATGATAGTTTTTATATTTACTGGGAAACGAAGCATTTTAGTTGCATAAAACAGAGGTCCAGCCACAATGCCTGACTGAGGTCAAATTTAAAAAGAAAATAAAAGAGCTGCTTATTTATTAACAGGAAGTTTTACCAAAGGTTTAGAGTCTGCACTTCAATAACAGTGAATTCAAAAGAATACTTCTAAGTGTTTAACTATGCTTACTTTCAGTTATCAATACCTTTGCTACACTTCAGCAGAAAGTATTAATCTCAAAGATCATGTTTTCTGTAAGCGGAGCACTGGCTGCAGTATGGTGAGTCTGGGTCCTGCATGTGGTTCCAGACTCTGGCTCTGATTCTCCTTGGTCAATTATGTGTAGCCTGTGAAAAAGCAAAAAAAATTCTCAAACTGAAGAAACAAAAGCACATCCATTCTCCACCCAGTCTGTTACTTGTGCTTGGGATTGCCCCAACCCAGGTACAGGACTTCGCACTAGACCTTCTTGAATTTTACGAGGTTCATATAAGCCCACCTCTCAAGCCTATCTGGGTCCCTCTGGATGGCGTCTCCCCCCTCCAGCGTGACTGCACCACTCAGCTTGGTGTCATCTGTGAACTTGCT
Source organism: Callaeas wilsoni (assembly GCA_013398955.1). Lineage (NCBI taxonomy): Eukaryota > Metazoa > Chordata > Aves > Passeriformes > Callaeidae > Callaeas > Callaeas wilsoni. The sequence goes on along the minus strand of VWPU01014391.1, from coordinate 50,457 downwards.
GAGGGTGCCCTCGATCCCACTGTCTGTGTCACCGACGAAGATGTTGAACAGTTCCAGTCCCAATATGCCCCCTGGGGGCACCACTCATCATTGCCCTCCACTTGGACATTGAGCCATTGACAGAAGCTCTTTGAGTGTGACCATCCGGCCAATTTTTTTATCCATTGAGTGGTCCATCCATGTCTTGGGGTGACTTTATGATACTGTACCCCTATCGTCTACTTTATGCCCAGACATGGGCCCTGTAACTTTAAGCTAGGTCCAGGAGAGGGAGGGGGGAAGCCGGAGGGAATTCCTTCAGTGGTCTGTGTTCAAACACACATCCTCCTCGGTATTCCCTCAGCTGTGTTGTGCAGCACGGACAGAGGGAGTACATCTTTGCTTTTAGCTAGCTTCTTTTTGTTAGCTGAGGCAAGAGGTTCCTCCCAGGACTGTGGCTTCTTCTTCTGGAACTGTTGAACTTTGCCTCGGTCCGAAAATCAGAACATCACCTGGAGTCCCACGCCACAGCCTGGCAGCGAGGCTGCAGAGACGCCGCATCCCAGCTCTAGACCTCGGGAGAAGCCAAGAAGGACTCAAAAATCCACCAGCTTTCTCTGCAGTGAGAAGGTTTATTATCTATCATTATTCATTCTTTTTCCTGTGCCTGCATACACTCTGTTAAATAAACAGGTTTTTTCACTTTCCAAGAAGAAATTCCTTTCATTTGGTGGGGGAGGGAGTGCCAAAACCTGCCTTTTTAGAGGACATGTATATTTCAGGACGTTCCCTCCTAACTTGTCTCAAACCCAGACAATCTATCAAATCCATGTCATTATTTTTTCAAATAATTTCTCAAGAAGATACGTGAAAAACTGTTTGTGTAATGTATGTAATTACTTACTAGATATTAAAATATTGCCTAATTGTAGCAATAAACCACTTTAAATATCAGTTCTAACTTGTGTATAAAATCCCCTGAGAGACTGATTTAGTCCATGGAAGCTCTTAAGGCAAAAAATAAAATGCTTACGGGGAATAAAATGTTTTGAATAATATCCATAGTTGAAAATATGTCTTCATAAGCATTATGAAACATACTTTTAATACAGATTTTAAACATTTACCTACAGAAAATAACCTGCAACATCTTTTTAATACTATTTTATCAAAATTCTGATGATAAAGTACTGTAAACCCTGCTGCTCAAACTTGGACAAAAATAAGGCTAGTAACTTGTATACTTCTTCTAATGTTCAGTTTATTAAGAGGAAAAGATTAAAGGATGTGACGGAAAACCTATTATCAAATGTCATTATGAAAAAATTATTTTGGGAGTAAACAGCAGAATGACATGAAAAAAATTGTGGACAATAACAGAACTTCATTACTTTGCATATTGTTCAGAAATAGTGCAACAAATTCTCTGATACTTACTGATGTACGAGTTACTTTTTCTCAATAAATGGACATACGTACTAAAGTGGGTGCTGTTTCTGGTTTGATTGTGGCCAGAATCAAGTCCAGCCACAGGAAACGGCTAAAATGATTGCTAAAAAGACAGTGCAGTCAAGGGGATCCATAATATGTCACTGGTTTTGATGCTTAGGAAGATGACAATCAGGAACTCTGAAAATACTTAAGTAATGACATTCAGAAAAGTAATAATGATAAAAATATTGAGACCTCTAAGAGAGAAATATAAAGAAAAAAAGAATTAAAATAAGCTGAACTTTCCTGAAGAAACAACTGTAAAGTTATATGCAATTTTTCCAGTGGTCTGCATTTACATAGGAATAATTGGAATCTGTGTGCTGTTTCTTAATGGAACTATGATGTTCTCGTCTGTTGTAAAGCCTGCCTCACCTTTCCTTTTCTTGCATAAGATGGCAACTAGAAAGTTTCCATTGCCACAGTCATTAGAGGGCTTTACAGATAAGCTAGACAAGTGTCGACTTAATTACCCATGTGATTGCCTATGCACACTGCATAAATTGTATCCATGTATTTCTCTCACAAGCTAGTTTAAATATTTCTCATTATAGTTTTACAGTTGAAGCTGACTTGTAGTAGGCCAAATTGGCTAGTAATTCTTTGATTTTTGGTTCTTTTGTTTTTGTTGTTAGTTTGGGGTTTGTTTGTTTGTTGGGGATTTTTGGTTTTGTTTTGGTTTTGGCTTTGTTTTGTTTACAAAAATTATTAAGGTTTAGAGGGATTACTTAGAGGTACGAATTAGCTTGTCATTTTACTATCTTGTCACATATAAACTACTGGACTCAGAGATAACTTTCTTTTTCTCTCTCCCCCCCACCCCTCTCTCCCCAGCCCTTTTCATTTTCCTTCCTCCTTTTCTCTCTTTTCTACTCTTCTTTAGTAGGGCAACTCCTTTTTTTTTGTTACCAATAAACAGTTCTCAGATATAATATTTCTCTTGTTTGACTTAATTTCATCCTAGAGCATCCCTTTTTAAAGAAGCCCCCACAGTTCCCCTTAGTGGAACGTGACAGCTGACTTAGGGCTTGATCCATTACTCAGATAAGTCAAAGGAAATTCTAAGTAATTGAATTTCACAGGCTTAGGTGAAAACTCCTTATATTCTTGGAAATACTCACACTACAAAAGAGTTCCAGTCTGTAAATGATGTGAAAGGAAACAGGCATTCAGACATTGCCATGGACTAGAATGAAGAACCCTAATATATGTTTGGAAAATTAACCTTCTGGCTGATCATCAGTATATTTGGAGCTCTTCTTTGTTCTTATTACTGCATTTATATGTCTTACTTTCTCTAAGTTCAAATATATTTCTGACTTCAGCCTTTGTGGGTTTTTTAGCTTCTTTTTAGCCTCTAGAACCTAATCAGCATTCAACCAAATCTTATTCTGGCTGTTGATAGTGTATGACTCTAATTCTAACAGCACTTGTTCCTCAAAGATAACTTTTCTGTGCAGGAACTAAGCATAATTACACATTCCAAGTGTTGAAATAAAAATATATATAGCAATGTAGTTATAGCTATCCTTAGAGTTCAGTTCTGATAATGAAAGAGAGAAAGAAAAGATTCCTCTACAGTGGTGTGAAAAAGTTACTGAGTCTTCCCTTGAAGGCACTCCAAAGAACTCCACAGGCATACATCATGAATCTTTCCTGGTGTCATAACCAAACCTTCAAGGGTAATTATTGTGTAAGAATTCACAGTCTGCACAACAACTGTGTTGGTTTTAGAAGAGTAAAAGGCAACATACTGAGTAAGAAGTAAAAATAAGATTATCAAAACTGTAATGATGTTTTCTTCATTCCCATGTTTCTCCTAACCAGACCCAGCATAAGGAGAAAATAAGGTGTTTGCAAAAGGACTGCAATATAATTCAGCTACATATTCTGAAATAATCTGAAGGTTAATAATATTCTGAAGGTTATATATTTTCTGCAAGGGTATATTTATAAATAATTTGTGTTGTGGATTTCAGGATTTGTGTCAATAATTTATTATGAGGATAGATGGAGAAACTTGAATCCAGAAAACAATTTTTGTGATATAAGAAATTCTAAAAATATGAGTTCAGAGTTAGAGATTGATTATTTATAGGTCTGCCTGTGCAAATGTAACTAAAAAAATCCCCATTTTTTACCTTTTTTTTATTTTTCTGCAAAATGTGCCATGGACCTCCACTTAGACAATGTCATGTTAGAGTTTCAATACTTTTAATATTTTATCCATAAGAGTAATTAAGTCAAACATAGTTAAATTTATGACATCTTACTACACATATAAATGTTGATTATTCAGAGAAAGAAAATAAGCAAACCCAATTAGTTTTATGACTTAGAGTGTAAGCTGATAGAAGAGAGATTTACAGTCAAATGATAGCTCTAAAGAACATTGAGGTATTTTATCTTAAATATACTAGCACAGAAATAAGTGTTTCTTCTCCCGAATCAAAGATATAACTGCTGGAAAAGTCATGCTCATACATGTTCCTTTTCAGCTTCCAATTAGCATTTAATTTTAATTATTTGATGTAAAATTAAGCTTTTACAGATAGAAGAAGATAGACTTTTTTATCCAGCATTCCCTTTATACTAGGAGGCTGGGTGTGGAATCAGAACACACTAACAGAAGTCAAGTGAGAGGAAAATGAAATCTCAGATTAATTAATCATACATATTTACTCTAAATTTGAACTATTAAATCACAAAGACTGCAATTCTTAAGGTTTCAACTCTTTATGGAGCAAAATATTGGCAGAGATTTCTAAACTCTATGAGAAAACTGAAGCCAGGGAGCTCAACTTGAAATCGCTGATACCTTGATACCAAGAACAAATACTTTATTAGGCATATCCTGCAGAACACAACCTATTTCTGTTGCTCGCTAGCAGGTAACAATAACTAGCAGCACGTGGGTTTACAGGAATTTCTGGTTTTAAGTACCAAATTTTTTATGCATAATGTAAGATGAAAAGGCTGACTTAAAAGGCCAGAAATTGATCTTAAAAATTGTTTAGAATTCTGCTGTGTTCCTTGACTTTGATGTTGGGTTGTTTCTTCTGTGCTTGTATGGGTCTAACTCTGGAATGCAAGTCCTGCAAACACTCTTAATATTAAAGTTTTAATCAATTGAAGCAAAAATGCAAACCTACTTAAGCCCTACAGGCTTGTTGCTATACCATGCTATATTTCCATACGATGCATAGTGACAGGTTTAAAGCTATCTACCTCAGAACAGACACTGAAGCAAATGTAGCTCGAGAACAGTCTCAGCCCAATGACTGAATAGGCTGAAATGAAACTAATTGCTAATTTTAAAACAATAGTGATGGAGTTCTAAATAACATGACTCCAAAACTATTATTTGGAAATTTCCATTCCTTTTCCCAAGTAAAATTTCTGAAAATTTTTCTGGCAATTTTCTCTTATCTCATGGATTTTTTAAAATTTTTGTCCTTTCATGAAAGGTTGGAGAATTCAATCTGAATATTAATACTTTTTTATCTGTATAGAGTTTGTTTTCACTTGGATCTGTTAGAATTCTTTGCCTCAAAAAGATGAAGTTTGTCTATTTCATTATTCAATGGCGTGACCTGAAAAATTCCACAAAAAACGGGTGTAAAGCTGTAGACTATAAGAAATCTTAATCAACCTATATTTCTTTTTGGTTAAAAAACCAAAAATTGCTAAAATTATGATTCTTGTCTTGAAATAATTGCATTTTTCTTTTTCTGGCGTGTTTAAGAAAGTATAGTTTTCAGCATTGTATTGGAATCTTTGCTTTTTTCCCACACCTTTGGGAATGGAGAATGCAGCATGTGAGAGAAAGAGGTCTCCCTAAACAAAACTAGCTGCAGAACTGAATGTTATAGGAAAGAAATCCACCCCTGAAAGATATTGGTTTAATTTCAATAAAAACACATTGACTCAAGTACTTTTCGAAACACAGAGGCTCAAAGGAAATTGGAAAAAAAATGGGGAAGAATTTTTGCAGTTTTTCTTCCTACAAAAATATCTCCAACAGAAACAGACCTATATTTTTTCACTTATCTCCCTGTCCTGGTTTTTACCAGAACAGAGTTCATTTTTTTGCAGTAGTTGCTATGAGGCAGAGCCTGGACCCACATGGGCAGGTTTTTATTCTATACTATCTCATGTCATTGCTGGGGGATGGACGCAAGGCTGTCTCTTCTGGGAAGAAGGGCATGGCTTTGGGTGGAACAAAAGCGTGGAGGGGTAGGGAATCCATCGGCCACTGTCGACTGTGGTCCATGGCCAGAATTTTGCATGTGAATTACCTTCTTTTTGCATGCTTTTACTACTAATATTGTTGCTGTTACTTTTCGTTTTCTTGTCTCGTTGTTTCCACTAAATTGTTCTTATCTCAATCTGTGATCTCTGCCTTTTGTCTGCCACAGGAGCAGGAGACAGAAGCAACTTGTGATTTTCTTTTTCGTGGAATATTAAATTGGGGAATACCATCCTAAAGGGCTTTGACAGCTTTGAGGAAGACATGGATAAGCAGTCAATTGTGTATACCTGGAATCAGAAGGATGTGTTAGGAATTTTCTTTATTCCTTGTGTTTCTGAAAAGTGCATGATTTCTTCATGATACTCTGTAGACAACACTGCAGAGCTTGATGCAAATATTGTATATCTGCTACCTTCCCACACTAGAGAATCATCTTTTTTCTAAGAATATCTGAAAACAAGGACTTTCAATGTTATAACTTGTTTGGTGGTGCATTTTACAGAGCACCTATTTTATCCTTTGCTCTGTTATCCTTCATATCCTCGGTATCCATACAAAAAATTTTTAATTTATTCTGATCCAATTTTCCTTTGTATGTACATTGTTAAGTCATGCTTTGAAAATTTTTTATTAAAACCTGTTTTTGCTAATACCTTTGACTGTGATTCCTTAAGTGGCCTAACCACTCATTCACAACACTATGTAGCCTCAAAGTTGTTCCACAGTTATAAAATTATTCTGGCCACATAAAAAAAAAAAAAAGACACAAAAATATCATAAAGTGGTGTCTTGGGGTGACTTTATGATACTGTATCCCCTATTGTGTGCTTTATGCCCAGACATAGATCCTGTAACTTTAAGCTAGGCCCGGGGGAAGGGAGAGAGCCAGAGGAATTCTACTGGCGCAGTTTCACACACCTTTCCCATACTCTGCTCTGTGGTGAGGGAGTACATCTTTGCTTTTAGCTAGCTTCTTTTTTGCTAGCTGAGGCAAGAAGTTTCTGTGGCTTCTTCTGGAACTGTTCAGTTTTGCTCCGGCCCGAACACCAGAGCACCACCGGGAGCCCCAAGCCATGGCCTGGCTGGGGGAGGCTGCAGGGATGCCACACCCCAGCTCCCGACCCCAGGAGAAGCCAAGCAGGGCTCTAAAGTCCACCAGTTTTCTCCGCAGTGAGAAGGTTCAAATATTAACACTTATTCTTTTATTTCCATGAATGAATGCACTCATGCTTGTTAAATGAACAGTTTTTTTCACTTTCCACCAAGAAATTCTTGTCATAGTGGTGGGGGAAGGGAGTGCTGAAACCTGCCTTCTTTAGAGAAGACATTCATTTCAGGATGTTCACTTGTCTCAAACTGAGACAACTGATAATGGTAAGGATGTAAAACTGCTAAATATATTTCTGTCAAAAAAATTCAATTACATTGCAATTATATTACAATCAAGTTTCACAGCATTTCGAATGCTCAAAAAAAGAAACCTCCAATGTCTCAGTGTTAGTAATGAGAAGCTGGTTTTTGCCTGAGTTACTTTCACTTTTGTCATAGAACTATGCCAATTCTTCCAGCACACAAAGGACATCGGCCTGTTAGTATAAGCCCAGAGGACCGTCAAGTTGATCAGAGGAATAGAGCACCTGTCCTATGAGGAAATGCTGAGACAATCAAGATTGTTCAGGCTGGAGAAGAGAAGGCTTTGGGGTGATCTAATTGTGGCCTTCCGGTATGTGTAAGGAGCCTACAAGAAAAATGGAGAAAGACTTTTGACAGAACATATAGTTACAGGACAAAGGATAATGGCTTTAAACTGAAAAAAAAGTAGAAGAATATTCTTTACTTTGATTAATGGTGAGTCATGGGAACAGGTTGGTCAGAGAAGCTGTGAATGCCCCACCTGTGGAAGTGTTCAGGGTCAGGTTGGATGGAGCTCTGAGCATCTTGGTTCAGTGAAAGGTGTCTCTGCCCACAGCAGGGGGTTGGAAGTATGTGATCTTTAAAGTCCCTGACAACCCAAAACCTTTCTATGATTTTGTGAAATAAGGTTTATAAAACAGGTCTTTCATTTTAGTAATATTCCTGGAACTAAATTAATTTGGTCAGTTCATCCATTTCACCAAAGTTTTGAGGAGTTTAAAAAGAAGGTTTAATGGAAAATGAAGGACAAATAATTTCGTTTATGTGCATCTTCAAAATAATTTAGTAGTGCCATGAGGTATCAGAATATGGTTAGAACAAAATGCCAGTCTTCTAAAAAACCATTATTTATCCAGTCATTAGTCGACAACTACTTTTACAGGTTGCTAAGCTCTATTATCTAATGACATAATTACAGATTTTTTTTTAATAAGACATTTCAAGACACAGAAAATATAATAGGTCTTGTATCACAAAAGCTGTAGTGAGTTAGCCTGGAGAAGAGAAAACTGAGAGAAATTCTTACCAATGTATATTAATGCAGTCGGCATGCTGGCCGGGCTGGGGGANTTGGTCCAGGCGTGTCCCACACCAAGGTAGAACACCCCGGGGCACCTCGGTGCCTCGCTTGCCAGCCTCCCAGCCCGTGCGGTGGAGAGCACGGAGCCTAGCGTGCCTGGGGCTTTTGGATAGCCCAGGCGTGACCAGAAATAAATGAGCAGAGGTGGCCCTTCGACCGGTGTTCCAAGGGTTTATTGTAGAAGCACCCTCAAACAGGACCGGATACGAAGAGAGCAAGGCACGACAATCAGGGACTTTTTAAAGGATACGGGGAAGGGGGCGGGGTGACACCACAGGGACCCATAGGAAGAGGAGGAAGGTGGGACAGGCCAGGACACCTTCCCTTAGGGGACACAAGGGGTGTCTGTCAACTGTAGACAGAACCACCCCTCAGGAATCCTAGGAATTCAAAGGCAGAAACCATCTTCACAGAATGGGGTTTTACTCTTTGGTACCAGCCCACCAAACCTCTGTTTCTGGGCTCTGTGGCCCCCTGGTTGGTTCATTCACCACAACACCAATGCATACAAATAACTTGAGGGTGGATGTCAAGAAGATGGGCCAAACTCTTTTCAGTGGTGCCCAGCAAGAGGATAAGGGGCAACAGACACAAGCTTAAACACAGGAAGTTTGATCTCTGTATCAGGAAAAACTTCCTTGTTTTGAATGTTGGAGAGCACTGGAACAGGCTGCCCAGAGAGGATGTGGAGGCTCCTCTCTGAAAATATCCAAACTCCACCTGCATGTGATCCTGTGCAACCTGCTGTAGGTGAATCTGCTTTAGGAGGAAGGCTGAACTAGATCTCCAAATGTCCCTTCAAACCGCAGCAATTCAGTGATCCTCTGTTTATCCCAGCGGTTAAAGGGATTATTTTACTTAAATAGAGATATGCTTCAGGCTTAAATGTAAAGAGTTAATACACATTTTCACTAAGCAGTCATGATTATCCTGCATTTTATGAATCATATGTGAAAAACTGGCATCCGAAACAGATGTATATATGTATATGTCTATGTATATGTACGTTATAAATTAAATAGATTGCATTCTTTTCTTAGACTGTGTTTTTGATATTCCTTTATAAATAGCAACATAATTGCTTCCCCTTAAAACCACTTGAGTACAAATTAATAGTTTAATTTAAAAGCTGAAGATGTCATGAATAGGAGATGAAATTCAGATTTGTCTCTGTCTAAGGTTTGCGTTAACCAAAACTTTTGTCACTGAAGATGTTAGTGTATTGAGTTACCAAAATAACACTTGGATTCTAAAATTTTTCTTGAAATTTCAATAGAAATGGATATTGTTACAATCCTGCCCACTTTTTTTGCTTAAGTGATGTTTCAGAAGTCTTCCCAGAATAAAAGAATATTTAAGGTCTGAAAGGATCACCAGGGAGGTCAACTGGTCCAATCTCCCCATTCATCAACAGGGTCATCCCAGAACATGTTGCACAAGTTTGCATACAGATGGTTCTTGAATATCTCCAGAGAAGAAGACCTCATAATCTCTCTGCATGCTCTGTTCCAGTGCTTAGTCACTAACACAGCAAAGAAGTTCTTCTCCACACTTATGTGGAACTTCCTGTGCATCAGTTTCTGCCTGTTGTCTCTTCTCCTATTGCTTGGCACCACCAAGTAGAATCCGGCTCCATCCTCTTTACACCCTTTCTTCATTTACTTATAGACATTGATGAAACCCCATTCTGTTGTCTCTTCTGAGGCTGAACAGGCCCAGCCCTCTCAGCCTTTCCTGGTAAGAGAGATGTTCCAGCCCCATAGTCATCTTCGTCACCTTCCACTGGGCTCTCTAGAGGAGTTCCAAGTCTCTTGTGCTGAAGAACCCAGAACCGGATACAGCATTCCAGATGTGGCCTTACCTAGGTTGAGTAGAAGGGCAAGATCACCTCCCCTGATCTGCTGGGAGAGATCGTACAAATACACCCCAGGATACCACTGGCCTTCTTGACAGCTTGGCCACTTCAGATTTACATGTGATTAGGCAGTTACATGTTTTGGAAAAAAAACATGTTCTTACTATAGCAGGACACATCACTAATGTGTTTAATAATAATGGTATACATATTCCTCAAGAGTTACTCTCTTCTACAGATTTTCCAAGTGGTGCTCTGTTTGTGGCTGAGAAATTATTGGAGTATGTTCCAAATGAATAAGGATGACTTTTTAGCTACTTCATCCTTATATTCACAATAATCTATCTTAAAACTGCAAACGATTTTTCTTCTGCAAACTAAGCACTCGAATATTTCAGGCAATTCACTGCTTTTGCTCTGTTTTGTTCCTTGTTTGCCAGCTGAAATTGTTAAAATTCTCTGATGTCTCAGGTGGTCCAACCAGCACAAGGTGAGAAGCTGATAATGCTTGTCACCAGGCAAAATATTACTGCCAAAACCACAAGCTCTGAGTAATCAAAACAAGTAAAGGTCAGAGCTACAGGTATATCAAATGAGATATAAAGTGACTCAAAACATGATAAATACTTTCTTCATTTTCCTTTTTTCCCTTTTCTTTGTTTAAAAACATCTAATATCAGACAACTTTTCTTAAAAGTAGCAAAAGCAAAATTAAATTGCTTTCTCCTATAATGCTGGGAAGCAAAATGCATTGAGAAACATCCCAGTCCTCTTGTGATTTTGTTTGCTCGGGTTTGTTTGTGGGTTGTTTTTTTCCTTATTATTATGCAATAATTGTTGGCATTTCTGAAAATATTGACTATCTTCATCTAAGAGTCCCTTTAGGATAAAACCTTTAAATGGTGGAAAAATGTGCAAGTAAGTAAAGGCATAGCAGCTCTACCAATGTGCCAGTAAGTGACTTGTGTTTGTTGCTGTCTTTGTTATTAGTGTGCAGTTGAAGATGTCTTTCTAAGACAAACAGTGTTCTGCTTGATTACAAATAATACAAGCTTTCAGTCTTGCTACTGTAACTGATATAAACTGTGCTAGAAACTGTCAGTCATGTGGATTCATGACAGTCATATCTTCAAAAAATTGGCATTTCATTCCATAAAAGAAAATTGTGTTTCCTACAGAATGACTTGATCTATTAAAAAAAACAGAGTCTGGATTTTTAAAAGAGGATGTTATTATCCTTCCGCTTATACAAGGATATTTTGCTTTTTTGTTTTTAAGGAAAATCAACTTAATTATAGGATTTTCATAATTTGTGGAATTTACCAATAGATGAGCAGGCTTAGACAAATAAAAAATTAAACTCCATATGTCTACAAGCTATTCCAGTGAATTCCCTTGTCCTCAGAGGAGTGTATAGATTGCCAACCAAAAGGAAATTTTCTTGCCCAAACATCAGCTAGAGTACAAAATAGCTATCGATCATTACAGTACAAATTTCCAGAGAAGGAAATGGCTATCTCTAATATGTGTTGTTAAATTTCTATTAAGTAGAGAGAAGACCAAAGTGATTGTGAAGCATGACGTGAATATGCATATTACTTTTACTGACAGCCTGAATTCAGTGCTCTGTCTGTCCACTGTATCTGGCATTGGGACATGACAGTTTCCTTGTACAGTATCAGTAATACAGCACAGATGCAAGGACAGCTAAGAGAGAAAAATTCTGCAACAAAAAATCCTGAAAATGTTGAGACTTATCAACCACGCAAAACTTAATTATGTTTTTGGTGTGCACTGTAAAATATGCTTATGAATCAGCTTTTTGTACTAGTTCCATGTTTGAGGATACTCCAGCACATAATGTGGCCAAACCTCTGCTAAGGGTTACCCACAAAAAGGATTAATTGATTTAGATAGGAAGCTGGATCCAACAGTGGATCTCTGATGAAAGTCCTAGCAACTGAGCTAAGAATGTTTCTGCTTTTCTGTGTGTTGCAGTCTTGTTCAGAAATCTGGTCCAAAGGATGATGTATTTCTTCTTTAAGATCAGGCTTTGAAACAAGTATTTTTCTGTCAAAAGAAATTTTAAAAAAATTTAAAAATGCTGACCAGCTTTAATAATGAGCACTCAAATATGTGCACTTGATTTTTAGGTGAATCTGGGTAATTTCAAATTTTTCATCAACCAAGTCTGACATGCAGCATTCATAAATATACAAGCAAAAACCTACATGACTGCTTTTCCCTTGTTTTATCTGTTTCTCTTGGAGCCACATTTTCTCCAAATGATAAATTTATAACTCTGTCATACTACGCCTATGTATTCTTTTCAAATATGCCATATATATTTAAGTAGAAAAGGCTGACTTGCTTGCCATCCTTTTTATTGTGGTCGACTGTCTTTATTACAATACTGTGTATAACTGTAATATACCCACACCTTGACTATTGCATGAATTTTTGGCTAGAAAGAATCTAATAAAACTAGAAAAGGCTAAAAGTAGTATGACAGCAATAAAAAGAATGTTAGTAGAATTTCCATACAAAGCAGGCTAAGTACAACAGTTCTTTGCAATGGTAGCACAATTAGCTGATAAATCTTCTTCAAGAATGAATGGCACAGAGAAGGTGACTAGGGAATTGTCACACCTAGTGAAAAATTCCAGTATCCAAATGAAGCAGAACAAAAGAAAGGGAAGAGGATGTATTAGAGTTAAAAAGTAACCACATATTTAATGTTCATGATATAAGTTTAAATTGGAGTAAAAAGAACATTTTCATATAAACTTACTTGTGTTGCCAAAAGTTGCTGAAAGGATAAAAAGACCAGAAATATTTGAGTCTTCCTTTATATTTTGTGATCTGAAAAAAATTACAGAAGCATGTATTTAGACAGTTTTTTTTTTCGTGTTTTTTTTTTTCCCCAGAAAGTACTTTGGATTGGATTTATTCAAGTCACAAGCTGAAATGAGGAGATTCCACTTGGTACCGGAAAGAGGTGACAGACTGAGTATAATGATACAATTTTTATCCTGCCAAGAAGACATGCACTAATGAACAGGGAAAGAACGAAACAGCTGGAGACTATTTGCCTATTCTCAGGCACACTGCATTTTCAGGCAGTACTGCTGTCCCAAAAGTCACTCATGGATTTTTCCAAGGCCCCAGAGTTGGCCGCTATTTTGTTCAGGTTTTGCTGAAACTCTACTCCCTCCTTCCTTCTTCATAACTTTCTTCTTCAAATTTGCTTTCTTTCCATATATACTGTCTAAAATAAACATTGCCGACTCTTCTATCCCAGCATGAGATTTGGGTTTGTTTTTCTTTCGATGTGGGAACAAAGAAGGCTTAAATACTTGAGCTTACTAAAATGAAAGATACAGTTGAACATACATATTTTAATGAATTTCAAAAGCATATTTTTGTCTCTCTCTGTATGGGTTATACATAAGTGAAGTACTAATGTTCCATACACACATAAATGATGTAAACGTGATGTAATTCAGAAATGGTACAGAGGTAAGTGAAATGCAGATGTTGAAGTGTGAATACATATGCATGTACTGAATTGACTTCTGACTACAGTTGAAACAAATTAATATAACTTGGGGAAATGTACTTTTTGCATGGCAGAAATTCAAAATTAACAACTTATGCTTCTCACTTTACTTTTGCTTATTAACTCTTTAAAAATAAAATATTCTTGTTGCTGGTTTCATTGGCTGCAATATGGAGAAAATTGTTTATTCTGTTGTATCCACCAGGGACTTAAACTAGTTTGGTGGTTCTGATTCCTTGAAAGTATATATTTTGCAAGGTGAAACCTTTCTTCCTTTACAAATGCATCATGTTATGCATCTTATACTCTTGCCAGTATTTGTACTGAAAAATAAAAGCCAAGACCTTGCATAGTGAATTGAAAATACAACATAGAATCCACAAAATATGGGATGGGTGCCTAGATGTGAAAAAAGCTCTATTACAATTAGTCAAGTTAATTACTATTATTTCACAGCTTGAAGGTGTGGAGAATTTTTTTGATTATCAGGATAGAAGATATATATTAAGAAAAGAGAAGATTTCCATGAAGATCACTGTTCAAGCTGTAATTCATCTCAATTAACCTACAAATTCCACCAAAAAATACTTCCCAGAAGAATATCCATTGTATACATTGAATTTTTAAGCTTAATCACTACATAATGGATTTGGAACAATTCACAGTAAACCAGTATATATCATTACATAAAGATTTCAGGAATCATAATGAAAAATATAAATAAAATCTTTTGGCCAGCATTCCTTGTCTTTTGACTACTTAAACAGGTTGGCTAATCTCTCTTAAGATTCAAGCAATGAAATACTATAACTTGCTCTGATAAAAATAGATGATGGGGAAGAAAACATATTACCGGGAAATCTCTTAAGATGTCTGTTGGACATTTGAAAAGTCATAATTCCATAGGAAAATAGCAAAAAAAAAAACAAAAGAAGATGAAGAGGAAGCTGAAAAATTGTTTCCATAAGAGAGGAGAAAAGTGACAACAATTAAGACATGAATGTGTGTGTATGCACCTATATGTGCACTAGCAGCTCAAGAGACATGTAATGAAATAGCAAGGCCAGTGGCATAAAAAGCGTTAGTTCCTTTATAATAGTATGAGAAGTAAGAAGAAAGAAGCTTGGTGGAAATGGTAAATCTGTAAAAGTTAATACATGAAAGGAAGAAAATCTCATGCTAGTCTTCCTTCTGTTCTGTATTTGAAAAGTATCATCATTTAGGTGACATAGTCTATGCTGTGCCTAAAAGACAATTCTGGTAGAGTTTCTTGTCTCAGGACAAAAGTACAAGACTGAAGGATATGTGCAAGGAATGTATATTTGACACTTGCCCCTAGTAGTTGCAATCGCCTAAGCAACTGCAGCTCCAAATCTTCCGAAAAGGATGTCACTGCTCTGTCATCCATATGTCTTACTTGGTTTTTCTTGATTGACCTGTTCTTTCAATTTTACATCTTTAATTTTTTTCATCCACGAAGTCTCCGGGACCAAAAGGTCCCTCTGTGTAATCACACAGGGTAGTAAAATTGAATACTTGACAGGAACTCTCTGAGATTTCTCATTTAGATTTTTTTAAAAGTAACAGTCCATTAAAAGTGTTTAAACACCTGTAAATGTGATAGACTGCAAACTAATCTGGGAATGGATACATTTTATTAGTGGGATGATTTCCATGTGGCTGTGTTTTATTGCACCCACAAGAGTTAAAAGTTTTCTAATTAAGATATATCACAATATAAACTCATTGAAGATAAAGGCTGGTACAACGGTAAACATAAAGTGGAATTAAATTTTTCATACAGAGTAATCTGAGTTTATATTCCTATCAAAGGCTGATAGTATATGTGGGCCTGCAGAAGAGCTAATGTCTAAAGTATTTTAAAGGGACACATTGTTAAACAACATCAATTAAAAATGGACAAGCAAACAGCACAAAAATTTCTTTCTTTTAGGTTGAGTTTCTCAGCTAAAATAAACTGATATCTGTCAGATTTGATGCAATTTTGTAGTATGTTTTCATTATAGATATATAACACCAAAACAATATGGATTTATATAACTAATTCTGAGTATTTACTCTCACATAAAAAATGTCATACAGACACCTCATAACAGTATGGCAAATGATCTAGGATTATAAAGGGCCATCACGATCAAAAGAAAACCATAGGTTATTGCTTTATATAAAGGTAGTCTGAAGTTTACTTCAATTGTTTTTTAAAATACAATAAATTCTCTGTAATAAAATCACTTAATGACATCAACCTTATTGGAAAAGAACACTTGAAGGGAAGAGTTAAAAAGTATGATAAAAAATGACAGCTGTTGTTTTCAGGTTAATGAAAACTGTCTTATAAAAGAAGGAATGATAAGCTGGTTTAGCAGAAATTCCAGCATTATGGGCTAAAAGTAGAGAGCTCTGACCTGTGTTACTTGAATATATAAATTAGATGTCTAATTGTAATTGTTTCAAGAGATGCAGAAATCAGCCGAAGGACAGTGACTGACCTCAAGGCTCTTGAGGTTTCTTTTGTAATTCTGTAAAATATTTCCATTGTGATTTCCAAAGGATATGTAAAATGGAAACTTTTTCTAAGACCTTCAATGAACACCACAGAATGTAAGGCGGTCAAGCACCAGTAACTAAGTAACTAAAATAAACTTCTGTCTAAATAAATATGGTGAAAACTTGCTCTCAGGTTCCTCCTTCTAAAGTTTCTTTTAGGGCTGTCAGACACCTGCTTTCCACATGATCTCACTTTGATACTTAACTTAAATCTCAGTTTTTCTAAATACATAGTTCTGCTGATGTGTTAGTGGCAGCAGCAGGAGACTTCATATGGCCATAAATACTTCATCTTTGAAATCTGTCATGAAAAGCTCAAATCTTTTAAAATTGTCTCTGAGCTCTGGCAGGTGTTTGGGAAATATCTGGTTGAAAAATGAGTTCCTCTAAATTTGCATGCACATTTGAAAGCTTTTCCAGTTCTGCTAAGTTTAGTGAGAGAGTAGGTTGAATGCTTTCCTTTTTATTGATATCTAGGCTACCAGTTGTCAATTACCTGAAAGGTGCTAAGTAATAATAATCTGTCACAGTTGTATTGTGCTAACATTGGATTTTTTTTCTGCTCATGACTGTAGTAAAATCTACACTACTCACTACTCACAGGCAAAGATCTGTAATTTTGAACTGTTATCCTAAAGTACTGCAAAATACACCTCTCAAAATATTTTGTAGGTTTCTTGCATGGAATGTTTCAGCATTTGTGTTGAAAATAGTAATGGAAAATAAATTGAATTTGAAAAAAATAGTGGAATCAACAATTAGAACCTTTGTTGTTACGTGTGATAGAAGTGATGGAAAACTTTGACCTGATAGATATAAGGTTCTTACTGGTTTTAACTAGCTCTACAGAGATACACCTTACAATATATCTGTACTTTAGGTCTGAAATTTTTTTCTAGAAAAGTAGTAAAAAAAGTAGTCTAAAATCAATTCAGAACTGATCTTTGACTCAAATTTCTAAATGTATTTAAAACTTAACAAAACACTTGCAAAGATTTTTATTTGTTGCTTATTAGGAAATAATTTATTTAGGTTCTGCTGTGACTCATTAATTCAAGCTGCACTTTAGTGTCAGTATGTGTCACTACTGGGTATTACAGATCTTTCCCTTAGAAGTACTGAATCCCAAGAAAATAGTCAGTTTCCAAAAGAGAGGTTGTATTAACTATATATATTAATATGTAGTTAAGCAATCACAAAGCTACACACTTCAAAGTAGGAAGGTGCTTACTTTTCTAAATTTCATAGATGTTTTTCTACTGTTTTAATTTTTGCAATAGCTCTTCAAACTGTTTGCTCCACATTTGCAACTCTGAGTAACTGCCTAAATTTGTCTTTGTAACTCCTTTGTAATTCCTAAAAGATTTAGTATTACTGTCTTGAAATGTAAATCAAAATAGGAATGTTTCTTAAGATACAGAAAAAACGGTCTGAAAGGGCTGAGTGGGGGTCTGCTGAGGTTAGATTTGCTTTAAAAGCACCCATACTGGGAAGGATATTAGAGGACATCCCACATCAGGTGCTATTTCACTTCTAACCTTGAGACTGGTACAAGCAGGAGGCCAAGGAACAAAGGATAATCTTAAAGTGGATATTTATGATGGTTTTCTTGCTGATTTTCATTTTCTTCTAGAACAATTTTGCAAGGATTAAGATGAGAATATTTAGTCTGTAACTAAAAACTTAAGATAATGAAAAATGCATATGAAGAAAAAAGTTGCATGTTTACTTTAGTTTTGTTTCTGCAATGCAAGCAGAAGGAAATGATTTGTGAAGAGGTTTTTTGTTGCATGACCTTGATTTGTAATTCATTAAAAGGAAGGTTATTAATGATAGGAAAAATAATGTGCTCATAGTTTCATTAAAATGTAAATTTCATTATAGGATCTGACTGGGTTTTTTTCTTAGGCTGCCTTTATTAGGCCTCTAAATAAAAGTAAAACCCATTCCTTACTCAACCAGTAGAACAAATATTTTGGGTTGTAAATATCAAGCTGGAGTTTAATAAAATGATTCATTATTTTTTTCTCAATTTTTATTTTTAATTTTTTTTTCTGTTTTAAAGGTATTTTTGTCCCAGTTGCATTTACAGTTTAAGGACTGAGACAAATTCATACCCTTAAAACAGATAATAGAGAAAGTATTTGTGAATTATTTTACTGAACCCCTATTAGCCTAACAACTTTCATAAGGGAAAGGGGTACTGTAATTTGATTTTCTAACATTTCTAATATGAAATAATGCTGCTTTTCACTGGCAAATCAGCTTGCACATAGTAAATGTTGAAATATCACAAATTTCATCAGGTACCGTACCAAATTTCACCTCCTTACATCCCAAGGCATATCATTTAAAGGGAACCCATGAATGTATTATGCATGCTTGTACTACAGATATTGTGTAGAGAACGCAGAGCCATCTTCCAGTATGTGAAGGGTGCCTGGAGGGAAACTGGAGAGGGACTCTTCCTCAGGAACTGTAGTGACAGGACAAGGAGTAATGTGTTCAAACTGAAAGAGGGGAAATTTAGGCTTAATATTAATAAGAAATTCCTTACTCCGAAGGTGGTGAGGCACTGGAACAGGTTGCTTAGGGCGTTTGTGGATGCCAAATCCCTGGCAGCATTCAAGGGTAGGTAGGACAAGACCTTGGGCAATGCCCCTGTCAGTGGTAGTGGGGGCTGGGACTAAAGGATTTTTAAGACAGTTTCTTTGTTGTGAGAAATGTCCAAGCATAATATTGAGTAGAACCTTCCCTTTTCCTTGGCTTGTTTTCTTTCATTGAGATTTTGCTCATTTTATTTTGGACCTTATTTTATTTCAGATCTCATGTATTCTGAAGTCAATGTAATGTTACTGATCTTACTGAGGCCAGGTGGAGAAGAAGGCAACTTTTCACTTCAAAGATGAGACAAACCAACATGATTCACAAGTGGATGGTAATATTTTTCACTACAGCATTTCCCACAGTGTGTTGCCTTATTTCAAAGATCTTCCAGTGAAATGAAGCTATGGTTATATGCACAAGATTAAAATAATTAAAGTTGCCATATGAGAGAAAGAAATTACCTCTAGAAAGCAGGCAGAAGACTGTCTGTCTGACGCCTCTTCCCTGACTCCCAAGGCATACACACTTTTTAAAAAGTAATAAGACCTTTTAATCTTATCCGCTTCCTCTATATCAGTGGAGAAATCATTCTATTCTGTGTATGGATATGGACCAAGGGATGCTCATGCCTTAGTAACATTGCCCAGAGGAAAGCATGTCTCCAAGTACATGTTTGTTTGAAGATTTTTAAGAATTAAATTACATTCCAGGTTTAGAGAGCATTGAAAATTTTGGGAAAGTTTCCATTGTGAATTAGGGAATGCAAATTTAAAAATAAGGAATCTATCAGTAGTAATGTACCACTGGAATGCTAAGTACTCCAGAGAAGCACCCTAATCCACTAGTTTTCCATTATTATATACTTTTATTCACTGACGTGACCTTACATCTGGAATCTGAGAAATCTTTCCTACAGGTTAGTTATAAGACCAATATGTGCTTCTGAAAAGTTTGTGTTCATGAACCAGTATTTTGCACTGAAACCAGCTCCTCTGTAATGAAAAGTCTTGGCCATCTTGTATGCTGAGGCTCAATGTATTCACTGGGATTGAAATAAAAAATGCAGTGCAAGCATTGCTGTTTAATTTCGTGTTGTTAAATACATTTTCTAAGCTATAGATTACAATCTGACTGCTGAGTAAGCATATGCAGAGAGGCACAATTCTGATCTCTCAGCTTATCTCCCTGCTACATTTGAAATGGGAATGTGTATTCATACATATCTATCTATGAAACAAATATATATGCTTGCCATTTTACTTCTTGGGGTTGCAAAAATAGGTTGTTGTAAGTAAATAATTCACTTACACATAAGTATGAAAAAACCCTGTTTTGCAAATTGAACATGGATAAATGTCTTTTATTTATCTGCATTACTCAGTATTCCTGCATACAGTAAGAAGACTTGTGTTTTTTCTGTGTGCAGTTTATGCAAAAAAAATTTTTCTTCTAGTATTTTTTCTAGTCCTATTTTCTCTTCAGACCATTTTATTTTGCTTTGTTTCCTTTCTTTCTTTATCACTTTTAACATATATCAATTAAATTGTATGTCTAGTTTATATACCAAGAATCTCTCAAATGTCTTCATAATATATCTCAGCTCCTGGTGCACTCTTGAAATGATTAAGATTAAACTAAATGAAAATTGTACCTCTAGTCATCAAAGGAAGAAGGAAACAGAAATACCTTGCAGAAGAAATTAGGTTGTGGCATTAACACATAGCTTTCTACATGCCTAGAATAAATGATATTAAACAGATTCTTACACAAAGATTGAGGAATATAAAAATATACAGAATTATAATACTTCAAATTTCTTTTTCGCAAGCAATTATGTTTACAGGTTAGCCATCTTCAATTGATGTTGATCTTAGATTGTTTAAGTACTTATCCTGAGTTGTTCA
This sequence comes from Callaeas wilsoni, assembly GCA_013398955.1. NCBI lineage: Eukaryota > Metazoa > Chordata > Aves > Passeriformes > Callaeidae > Callaeas > Callaeas wilsoni. Next base: position 29,748 of record VWPU01014391.1, on the reverse strand, counting down.
TGTTCCTTACTTATTCTGCAAAGAATCCTCGAGAAAATTTTCCCAACCTCAGCATCTATCTGCTTTTATGGTAACAGCACAGTTTTTAAAAATCTCTTATCTCATTGCACAGCCCTTCTAGCTTGATGGCTCAGAATATTTATGGTATATGTTTTTTGATACCTGCTGAGCATTATGAAACAAGCTTTATGAATTACAGCATTAAAAGCTCTCATGTCCAGAGTATAAAGCTGGAAAAGAGAAAAAGTGAAATGATAATGTTTCAAGGCATATTATTATAAACGTACTGTAATCAGATGTTATTTTTTATAATATCTTCTTAGTTCAGATGTAGCTGACTCTGGAAAAGAAATGGGAACTACTTATGGCAAACATACTGCTAGCGTGTTGTCATGTATTTCCTCAGTTAACACTTGCAATCTTTTTAAATACATGATCTTGAGGTATTTTGACAGTGAGTTCCTTCCTCCTGAGATGAATATTTATCAGCCCACTAAATGATGTCAAGAAATAGCTAGACATTGAGTTAAAACTGTGAGTCTGAAAATTCAGATCAATGATAAATAATCTAACAAAGCCAAATCTCCAATCCATTTGGATTTGAGATTTGGGCTGCAGGTTATTTCTGTGACATTATTAATATTCTGTCAAGTTGTTGGCCATTACAGGCCAAACTATAAACAACAGTAACTCAAGATGTAGTGAAACCAATGATCCTTAAAACCATAGTACCATCAGCTATAGTAAGAGAGAAAATCATGCTGCTCACGTGTCCCTGAGAAAGTCAGGTTTTCAGCATGAAGTATTAAAATCAAATATAGCTTCAGTTGTTGCTTGTTTTGGTCAGGGTCTTCAAGTGGTAGTTTCTAATCAATCACTAAACTAATACTGTTTTCTTATAATGAAAACCAAAATATGTGCAATTTAGGGTGTTTATCAAATGCCTGTGTATTTCACGTAGAGTCATCTATGGTTATTAGTGAATTCCTTCATGAGAACTGAAGCACTAATCCCTACCTAAATGATAAGTACTGGTACCTGGGAGGGATCAGTAAAGGGTGGAGCTGTAGATAGACACCGTAGCTGCAAAACAAGAGAGTCCTGAAAGCAGGAGAGGTGTGAGGGTTGTGTGCACATTCTGGTTATCCTTGTAGCTGTTTTTTTCATTCTCTATGTGGGCTTATCTGTCTTCATAGGGTAAATAGAAAGACTAGTCTTTCTGTTTCTTTCAACATAATAGGTTTAAAGAGAACCTACCTGAAGCATGAGATGAAATGCGGTACTCTGTTAGAAACAATGCTGTCAGAAAGGCCATACAAGTGGCAGTTTTCTATTGGAAACCACCAACATAAACTTTGTGATAAATCATCTTTATCCTGATATAGCTGTAGATAATCTAAAGTAATGCCATATTATTAGATTATAGTTTAAAAGAACACATGTCTTGAATGCATTCCTGGTATTAAAAACTGATGCATCCTTATTGGAACATAGTGCGTTAGCATACAAAAATAATTTTGTTTGGTTATTGAAAACAAAATTGAGAACTACATATCTGACTCCATGATTTTGCTCATAGATTTATTCTGGAGATAGTAAATCTTTGCTCATTGGAAAGAAAAAATTATATTCTTACGACAAAGAAAATCATAGGAGAAGGAAAAAGTACAGGTCTGAAGAGCAAGGTTTTAGCCTATCCATTTATTTTAAAATTCTTCTGTGAGTGAGAAGGGATCACTCTCAGTTACATACTGCAAAGTTAAACATTAGTGGTCAAAGAATCTCAAAAACAGCTTTCTCATCAATTAGTGGCAAGATTTTTTTTTCCCTCTGAAATAAGCAAAAAATATAAGATAGCCAAAAAACACCTCCAAAACCTGAACCCAAACCCCAACCAACAAAACAAACAAGACAGCAACAAACCACCCCTAAACCACCCACCAAAACCAATCATGTTACAATAAATATTTGCAGTGCTTTACTTCTTTTGAATATTAGTCAGTCAGCAGATAATGCACACTGATGATAATTTTTCCTCCTAGATGCTTCAAAGATATGCTGGCCATTTTTCTGTTATTTCATACAAATACAGAGAGAGGAAGGCAATAATAATTCTATCTCGGAAGTTAAAAGAGAAAGAACATATCTGAAAACATCTCTGAAGCTATTCTAGGATATTTTGGTCTGTCTACATAGGTTTCCCCCTTCCATCCATTATAACAACAGTGTCAGGGCTTTGTATGTAGATTATTATTTGATAGCTACTTCCTGATGAAAATATGTTGGTATAATAGACCAACAAAACAGTCATAATAAAAAGGACAAATTTGTTTGTCCTTGTTGTTTTACATCTGTATTTTAGCTGCTCCTTATTTTATTTCTGTCAACAGATATACTCAGTACAATTTTGAACCTGAATGAACTCAGTCTATCTGTCTTGATATTCAACATTTTACCTGCAAAGGCAGAGATAAGCATTCTACTAGAAATTTCTGTGTAACATATTGTATCATTTTTATTATTAACAGTTAAAATGCTAAATACCAACACGTTGTAGCAAAACAAATTAAATTGTTGGAATACATGGGAGTTAAGCAGAGTAGCACTAGACCTTGTGTTTCTAAAGATGAATTTAGATATCAAAGGTAAAGAGAGTAAAATCTATGCTTGACATACATCTTTTATTATGCACTGTGGATGCAAAGTCATCTTGTAAAAATTATTTAGCTCATATAATTTGTTTTCATTGTATTTATTATGCCTTAGGAGACACAATAGCTGTTTAATAGCTGTTTATGAATCTTGCATATTATCAGCTAAACTCCATTTTAGAAAGGAATTCTGTGACATTCCTTGTGCCGTGGCAATGGAGACAGTGTATAATAGCAGTGCAAAAATGGGAAGTAAATCCTGTGATCACAGAATAACCATTAAATAAGTAGATCTTCAAGTTAGTAATTTATAATAGAGTGCACGTTTTTAAAATTCTTTTTTTATTTTGCAAACAGATATGATTAGCACGCTAGTGTATGTCTTTTTCTGTTTAATAAATTAAAGCAAAAAATTTTCCTGAGCATGTCACTACACGTACACCATGCCAAATCACAAAATTACTTTCAGCCAAAAGCAAGAGTTAGTGTGCTAGTAACAGTAAATTTGGATACAAGGATTCTCAAATATAGCTTCTGGAAGATGGATCAAGAAGGCAACTAAAAACCTCAAAAAGTTACATAGGAAAGACTTAGGTGATCAATATGTCATTGTTGCAACCGACAATTTGTTGGAATAAAAGCTTATTGATTTAAAAGCTGAATTAGCATATTCTGCTCATATGAACAGTATCATATTAATAATATTTTAGCTTTAAAGCAAACAAATAAATAATAAAAACCCCAAAGGACAGTGAACAAACTAGTCTTATTAATTGAACTAATGGAGATGAAACAGAAATGGAATAAAAGAGGTACTGTTATATCTCTTCAGACATATTTACGGAAAAAAAAGAATTGCTCAAAAGTTAGAAAACACGGCATTTTCAGGATGTACATATTACATGTGTGCCTTTTTTATTTCATTTACACTTAGTAATGTCTGTGTGCTAATGAGTCAGGTCTACCAGACCACTGAGATCTCATGCTACAAATCTTCGAAAACAATCTAAATTATTGTAATCACACAGCTCTGAAGGGTTACCTTTTCAAGGGATGCATCCTGTTTTGCACATTTCTAGATATTTTTAGCTACTGGATATTGTAAACAGATTTAGATAACACTATCAGCTAAAGTAAACTGCTATGTGCTAACTAGTGGAAGATCTGGGCTTTATTAAACGTGAAGCTTTGTGTTATCTAATTAATTTCTAAATATTGAGGACTGTATGTATAAATATTGTTTATAAAATGTGCATTATTCCATGTTTGAGGTAAATTTTCATACAAAAAGAAAGTTGCAAAATATGAAGAAAGCATCATAGACTGTATCTCCCTTATGAGTAATTTGAGAGAACTGAGTGAGATCCTCGAGGGTGTTTTATTATTTCCCAAAGAGCCTCTGCTTCTCTTCATTCTGTGCCCAATACCTTCTTTGACTATATGTCATCATCAATACTAACACAATTAAGTCTCCTCAAAATGTCATTCTTCCAGTTCGTAACTTTCTTACTAAAGTAAACAGTTAATTTTCTATCCTAATATAGAATTCTTTACTTCTACATTCAATGCAATATGTAATAGAAGGGTACACTCACCTTTTAGGGCTGCCATTAACACAATCTCAAATAAATACTGGCATGAAATACTCAAAATATAAAAAGCAGATGGGTCTATTTGACATTCTTTTAATGTCACCAGTAGAGATTAAGTTAATGATATTACAGATCAGCGTTAAAATGTAGCAATATCAGATAATTATAACTGACCTATTCACAATTGAATTTGCATAAACTCTGAGCTCAACAACCATGAGAACTCTTTTCAGAAGATACAGTGAGGGAGAAAACAAATAGGTAAGATTTTCACTTTCTGTATGAAATAAAATAAAATACTTTCACTCTGTTATGGAATTACATATCAGAGGTGTATCTAGATAGTGTATTTCCAATTAGACATTAATCATAATCTTAAATTTTAATTATCTATTTCCTCCGCACTGAAGTAATTGATTTATTTTTCTTTAAGATATTTGATGCTCCCTCTGTAAGACAGAACACTATTGAATGGGAAAAAAATGAAATTAAATTAATTATTTTTGAAAAGTTCCTAAGAAGAAGTCAAAACATTTCCAGAAAATAATAAAGAGTATTCAGGAAATATTCACAGAGCTATTTATACAAGCTGAGATTTCATAAAATGTTTGAGAAAGTAGTTAGTTGAAATCAGTTTTGTATCACCACTATGATCATTCTGGATGATCAGGTGTCAGACCATCCAAATATTTTCTGTACAATGTCAAGGTGCCTTATTTTTATTTATGAACTAATTTGTAACTGGTGAGTTAAATAAGCATCAAGGAATAGATTGCTCAGTACTCAGTAACATATTTTCTTGTCATCCAACATAACTTTTGCCATGTGGGACAAAAATAATCCAGTTTTCCAGCTGGTATTTTTTATTTGCATGGCCCACTGCCAACTGGTTGTCATTTCCTCAGTCACAGTGGAATGGGAAACAAGCTCTTGCTGCATATACATACCCACTACTATTTGTACTTTGCCCCAGGAATAAACTAATTGCTGCTGTAAAACACTGTTTGTAGCTTACCCAGAATTCCTCTAGGAACCCTGGGAGAGAAGGATGTGAAATCATGCCAGCTGGCCCTTTGGCTTTGACTAGACAATTAATAGGTGGCTGCCAATTACCTGTTCACACTGGAACTCTTAAGAAAGAGAAAGTCTACAGACATGTAAATTAGATTCAACATCCACTCCTCATACTGATCAGTCTTTGCTTCATGGGTCTTAAACACTCTAGTTGGAAAAGAATGAATATATCTTGTCATCTGTCCCTCTGCCGTTGCAAGTTTAGTTGCTATTATATGTTCACTGGGTGCTGTCTATCCTAGTCAGGTTTCAAATGACATCTTTCCTACATTTTTTGGTTAGAAATCTAATCAAGAGCTGAATAGATTCTTTTTTCTCAAAAGTTTTGTTTGTTCATTTGTTTGTTTAATACTTTTTCACAGTCAGCCTAAATGTTCCTTCTGTTCATTTATCCTTGTCCTTCAAAACACTCCTCCTTCATGGCTTTGCTTTTTTTCCCTTTCTATCTGCCCTCCACAGTCAAATACAAGTTTCAGTATTCTATTAAGTGATGCAGTTGCACTTATCCTTCCCCCTATTGCAAAAAAAATCATACTTTCTTTCACTAATACTTATGCATATACCATAAATCACAAAAGAATTTTCTGAAATTTCTGAGAAGTTCTTTTACATATAGCCACCTGAACTTCTATTATTTATTTTTACTAAGCTGGACTCAGGAACTTAACATGTGAATATATTCTAAAATACCAGGTTTATTTTGATCATAATAGAAGCTATAACATGCAACAGATTAAATAATAAATTTGACTTATAGTTTGTGAAATGGAAAATGGAGGTCACTCCCTCACAGATAAAGTATCCCCAGAATCATCAGCCATTTGATATCATGTAGTGAATTAGTAAAGACTCTTTTTCTCAAAATTCTGAAATATTTAAATCACCTTGACACTAGGATCCTGTCTGATTCTTGGTTTGGTATAAAGTTCTAAATGTCTAAAACTGCATTATAGAATTTCCTTTTGTTAAGTGCCTATCTGAGCTGACAGTGAGGTGCTGAATAAATAATAGGCAAATTCTACTTCCATCACAATTACAATGGCAAGAGTGTAAACCCTTGAGTGGCAGGAAACAGGCACTTAGTATTTCTGATTTGGTTGACAAAACACTCTCCAGAGACTTGCCATCTTGCAAGCAGTGATTGCACAGGTTAATCAATATAAATTCTTTCTGACTTTTCAGGTATTTTTAGAAGGAAGAAAAAGAAAAACATACGAGATAATCAATTTTGTTACAATTACTTTAGACTGTCAGGAGGGCCAGTGTTTCACAAAGGATTGTACTATTTCAGATCAGCTATTCTCAGAAGGCCAAGACAACCACTAAGAAAATACCTGAAATATTATGAACAATTCTGATTATGTTTTTCCAAGAAAGAAACGTTCAGTTTGGAACAAGTCAAGAAAATGCCTTTAAGTGTAATCAAAGGAATTGGCAGACTGTATTAAAACTTGCAGAGCCTGATAATCTAGCAAAATGGAGCTGAAGAAGAGAGTAAATCTTATCAATGTGCCTGGGAAAGAAGGATTGTAAGAACATGAGGTAGTGAGAAATAGTAATGGATATTCTACACACTAGAATATACATAAACAAGTTATCAGCAAATTCACATTTGAAATTAAAGGGAAATATTAACTGACAGCAGGGTTCTTGAAAAGTACAATGGAAGCCTAATATACTGGTAAACAGGAGTATAAGTGTTTTGGGAATAGCTGGTGTCCGGAAGGAGGAACTGTATATAAGGTTGCATATAATCTTATCAAGTGGTAAGGGCTGACTGCAAGATAAATCACAGGAATACAGAACAGCTGAGGCTGGTAGGGATGCCTGAAGGTCACATGGTCTAATGAGCCTGCTCAATTAGTCCTGGTCAGAGAGTGCTGCCCTGCACTCGGTCCAGATGACTTTTGTAGATTTCAAAAGGCAGAGACTCCCTGAGCAACTTGTTCTCAAGCTCAGTCATCCCTACAGTAAAAAATGCTGCCTCATGTTTAACAACCTGTGCTTCAGTTTGTGTCCTCTTTTCCAGTTATTGCTACACAATAGATACCATATGTACTGACAGACATTGACTACTCAGTCTTACAAAAAAATTATTTCAAAGCTTAAGTTCCAGGTATCCTAAACTCTTTATACTAGCTGCTTTGTTTTATGTTTTTTTTTCTTTGCTATAGCAAAGCTGATTTTCCCTCCAGTGCAGTCCTGAAGTGCTCTTGTGCTCTTTCATAGAGGCTGGAACAAATCTTCTTTTGAAATACCAACCAGATAACCTTGACAATAAATAGCTGCTCACCTTGAAGATTTACGTAAGCATGTGAAGCCTTAGCATATGCAGATTTTCTGGGCATTGAATTGACAGGTGTCTGATTATCTGGTTATAAATGGCAGTTGCTCTGTCAGCACAGTGAAGTCTTGTGCTTTGCAGGCTGCTATAACACAGTGAAGCATTTGTGCTTCATCTTAGGTTCTGTATTTTCAGGGATGGCAGTTTGATGTAGCTGATCGCATTCAGTAGTTTAAATCAGTAATCTGTGCCTCTATCTAAATAATAAACTTCTCTAATAATCTCTAATCCTCTATCTCTAATAATATCTGCCTCTAATAATTTAAAAAGGTGTGATATGACCCCCTGTTTGCTAAAATTACTTGTTATAATATAAAGGTTGTAAGTTGACACTCATACTTACAGCTTTTTTTCTCTGGAAAAATTTCCTTCCAGCATCTTTTTGCTTGGCAAAAACTTGGTAAGCTTGTCATTCTCAAATACAACATCTTTAAGCAAAAAAATAGAATTTAAGATTATCTTCCTGTGTTTGCATATTCAAATCTTAGGAAGATTAACTAACTTTCTTTATCCTTGAAACACTGTTAGAATAATAGTTCACTCACACTGCATTTGTACTTATATATACATCCCACTAAATAAAAGATATGCTGAGCATCAGCAGTGGCACTATGAAACAGAGTGGATAAAAACCTGATTGCAGTAACAAATACGCTTCTGAATAGAGATCATTCATTTCATATTTAATGCAAGCAATAGGAAAAAGCCTAAAATATGGAGTATGTTCAGGTATTTATAAATGTAGTTTATGATTGACCTGAGAAAACATAAACTAGGGGATAGGAATTATGCCATTGTACATCATAAACATAAAAAAACAAAAGAAAAATTTTTTTTAAAAAAGTTCCTGTGTTTAGTCTTATTATTTGGTAATAATTAGTAACAATGAAACACTGGAATTGTTGTCTTTCGAAACTAATAGTGTTGACATCGATGGATTTTTCACTATTTCTTGCTATATAATCTTATCATAAATAAAGAAACTCTATACAAGAGAAAGATAGTTTTGACTTCTACTAATGATTCTAAACATGAAAAAGATTAAGTAAAAAATGACAAGTTTAAAATTGAGTTAGGCAGAATTTTGAATCAAAAAGGTAATATGCAGCTGAACTGATATATATATATATAATTATAGGCATGTATTACATTATTTTATATATATTCACATGTAAAAACACACATCCGTAGCCATGCACTTGTTTTAGGAATTCCTATACACATCTCACAGTTTCCAAAGAGCAAGGTAGCATGCTGATTGTCTTATCCCAAAACTAAATTAACACTAAATTAAGCTCTCCTAAATTATCAAGTTAAATTCTTAATATACAATATAAAAATTTAACAGTAAATACAAATGATTTCACATCACTTTCTTTTAGTAGATATTTTCTAGTAGTTGTTATTTTCCCCAAGGTCAACAATCTTTATATAAAGGTAAACATCAAAGATATAAGATACCTGTTCATTTCTATATGAAGAGTGTGTTCAAAGTCTTGATTCCTGGTCTCTACTTTGGAATGGAAAATTTATTAACTTAACTACTAATGATGGGCTATAGAAAAAGAAAATTTTATCTTTATATAAACATACATGTGTCTATGTACCCATATATATACCTAAACATTAATAAATATGATATATACACACATGAAATACAGATGCATAAATAGAAATACAAGTATATAAGGATACACATGCACATATAAATATATATTTATGTAAAAATGTATTTATGTACATAAATATAGCTCTGTATATCTCTGTCTCTGTTTATGTATTTTTGTGTGTAGGTATGCATGAGTTTATCTATCTATATCTATCTATCTATCTATCTCTCTATCTATCTATCTATCTACCTACCTACCTACCTACTTATCTATTTCCTAGGATGTTATAAGTGATAGACAGGAGGGCAAGGCAAACGAGGATGTGTTCCTTACAAAAGAGAAGAGCTGACCTTTAAACTTTTATGTCTGGGAGACTTCCTCGGAGCTGAGTGCTTGTACTATATATGCAGCATGCACCTTTATTGCAGTTTCTGTTGAAATTTCCTTCTGCTATCTATAACTGTGATGTGCACAGTTGTATATGGGTGGTATTAGTGCAATTTAGTGTATGGATTCAAATCTTCTCATCAGAATGCTTGTAAAACTGCTTTGACTATTTATGTTCTAACATCCCTCATGAAGTCCTCCTATTTGTATTCTACCTTTTTCCTCCTCACTGATGTGAATAATTGTTCTTTGGTGTACTGAATCACAGTTCTAGTTTCAGTTGAAAGGCACCTGTAAACATTAGGAAAATATAGTTACTCATTGCAAGTAAGGGCAATATCAGTGTGGTTCTCTGCTCAATGGAAAGGAAAAGTAAAAAAAAAGGCAGCTTAAAAGAGACTCATTCCATGCTTTGTCACATAATGGTCTAGTTTGCTTTTCAGAGTGGGCAACATAACCACTGGTTAGAGCACGAAACATTTCTATCATTGGAAGAACTAATCTCTTCTATTACATTATTAGCTCTTACTATTTCCTTAAAAATAAGGTAATTAATTACAATATATTTGAATGAAGCCTTTAAGATGCACGTATTCAATTGTACACAAAATGTCAATACACTTAAAATTTGCACTATCTTTGTATTTCTCCATAGAAAATATCTCTTCCTCATGCCAGATAATCCAGATGCAGTCAAATTTTTGGTGATTATTACCATGCAATTAAAACAAAATGCATTTAGGTACCTCACAAAGAAAACTTGGTGCTTTTCAGAGGCTCTGGATGCAAACCACCATATTCTTTGCTTCAGTACTCTACTTTTATGAGAAGCAGTGCTCTTCCAGAGGCATTTGCTGAAAGCATGCTCAGAGTTATAATTTTAGTTGTCCTATAGGAGGGGAAAAATAAAGGCTATCATTAATGACAGAGATGAAGGTATCGAGTGAACTTTTGGCAAATTTGCAGGTGACACCAAGCTGAGTGGTGCAGTTGACACGTCTGAAGGATGGGATTGCCTCTAGAGTGACCTGGAAAAGCTCAAGAAGTGGGTGCATGGGAATCTCAAGAGTTTTAACAAGACCAAGGGCAAGGTGCTGCACCTGGATTGGGGCAACTCCTGGTATCAGCACAGGCTGGGGATGAACAGGTCAAGGGCAGTTCTGAGGAGAAGGACTTGGGGCTGCTGGTGGGTGAGAGGCTGATTTTGCCTGCTGCTGGAAATATCGAGGCTTACACATAAAAAAGGTCATGAGGAAATTAACACCGTGTAATTTTCTCTTGAACGGCTTGTTAAAATATCTTCTATTTATGTGTACTTTTCTATTGCAATTATTTATGTGTTTCTGTACACATAAACCTCATATACTTATCCTGCACTTTGTTAGATGCAGTTCTCATCAACGTGCTGAACAAATTACAGTGCATGCTTATTCTTATTTCACTCTTTCATGTGACCTTTACTTGCAGGAGATTGTATTCTGCATCCTCCTTTTTTTTTTTTTTTTTTTTTGAAAGATGTTGGCTTCTTAGAGACTTCTCCCTGTGCTGACACTGCTATTTAATACTGAATGTATTTTAGTAGCAGTGTTTGGTTAGATGGATTTTCTATTCATAGAGCTCAACTTCTCAACTACTGAAAATGCAATGTTCCAATAATGCCCCAAATAAATTTCACCAAGTTAAAAAATAAAGACAAATAAAGACATTTCTATTAAATTGTGGTATTTTAGTGATATGTGCAGTCTGCTGCCTTAGAAGCAGAGTTCCGTACTAGCAAAATAACACAAATTGTAATTTAGTAACCTTTATGTAATGTGAAAACATACAGAAACTATACAATGATATATTTGACATTAAATATATATTGTTGATGAGGTTATTGACATAGTTCTCTCAAAATGTTTCATGGTGGTTATTTTTAGATGGTGATGCAAACTTCTGGGGTGCGCAAGTTGATTTTGGTCATGTTTGAAAACTGGTTTAGAAATCCTAAATCGTAATTAACTATGTGTCTGAATTTTCTCTGCTAAAGCAAAAAACGAAATTGCTTTTGGGAAACCAGGAAGAGGACTTATGGTAATTGGTACTTTAATCAGTAGAGCACAAGAAATGCTTTACCCACAATTTTTTAAAAATTACTTGTCAGTTAGCAAACAGACAGGTAAGTGAACCTTTGGTCCACCAAATTCACTTGTGAAGTAGATTTTCACCACTGACCTGGATGACATTTTCAAAAGGTACTCATGTAATCTCAAATATTTCCTGTAAATTTTTTATTCCATGCAAACAATTTTTGTTCTATGAAAAGCTACAGAAATACTTTAATCTCTGAATTCAAACATGAAGCAGCCAGAAAGTACAGTTATATATGTAATTTCTTCCACATGGAGAGAGACTATTTCCTTGCTCTAGACTGGCTATATTCAAAAACCTTTCTGCTGGCCTGTTTACACTTAATATTGTACTAAATTGTGTTCGACTAGCTAATTTCAGCCTGTAGAGTAGCATTCTGAAGATTATATAGACTTGCAACTATTGATTGCTGATAAAGTATAGGGTATGCAGTTGTCAAATCTTCATTTCACACTTCAAGATACACTAAGCTTTTTGCTTAGTCTGTTTCTACACAGCTAAAAATACTCTTTAATTAAAGGTTTCTTGTGAAGGTTATTCTGTTCATTTTAAGCATTTAAAGGTACAACAGATATTTAAGAATGTCTGCTTCTCATATTAAAAATTATTTTAGCCAAAAATATGTCATGAAAAAGTTCAAATAAAAAGAGAAAAAATAGTCCATTCTTACTTCCTAATCAAAATAAAAACAAGAGGGAAAATAAATATGAGGGACTCCTTAGTTTAATAAATGTCTGTTAAAAGTAATTAAACTTTGCTTTTCTCAAATTCTTATTTCAATAATGTTCTAGTACTTCTGGTTTTGGTAATTATTATTAGTGAAAGTAACCAGTAAAAAGGCTCTCTGTATAACCTCTTTCAACTGTTTGATGCTGCTTTGAGAAAATATAAGTTGTTGGTTTTTTAAAAGTGTGACTCCAGTAATTTTTTTAGTTTCTTTGTTCTTATACTCTGCATTCATTCTTTACTAATTTTCTCATTAGTTGTAAACTTTTTTTGGGTGGAAATGCCCGTAGATTTTTTGTCACAGAAAGTTTAGGTGATTATAAGGTATATAAAGTAGGCAGAGGTCAATATCCTATAGTATGAAAAGAAGCAGAACTGAAATGGTTGGAGACGTTGGAGACTTTTCTTCCCCACTGATCTTCTAAAAGATGTAGTATACTAAGACAGGATTTCACCTCAGTGCTTCCACTTACTGAGATGTAGTGGGTTGAACCCAGATGGCAGCTAATCCTTCAGCCAGTCACTTGTTCACTCCCCCACAGTGGGATGCAGGCAGAGAATTAGAAAGTTAAAAGGAAAAACTCATGGGTTGAGATGAAGACAGCTTAACAAGTGAAGAAAGAGAAGAGGTGAAGGGGAAGAGCTGAAAAGTGGTGACAATCAGTCACCACCTCCCACCACCAGAATGATGCCCAGCCAGTCTGCAAGAAATGGTTAGTTTGGAAAATCTGTCTCCAGTTTTATCGCTGAGCATGACACTATGAGGTATGGAATATCTCTTTGGTTCTTTCAGGTCAGCTGTCTCGATTTCTTGTCCATTCCTTTCCTACCTGCTGAGGGGCAGCTTGAGATACAGAGAAGGCCTTGATGCTATGGAAGCACTGCTTCGCAGCAGCTAATACATTGGTGTGTTATAAACACTGCTTTGGTCACGTACGAGCTGCTATGAAAAAATTAACTCCATCTCAGCAGAACTCCATACGTCATCACATGAGGATTGTGCAAGTGATGAGTAACGATGAACCTTTGAAAGTGTGTATGTGTGTGAGTGTGTAATTGTAAACACATGTGATTACATTTTTTTTCTTCTCAGTTCTTAATCTAAAATTAAAATTTAAACATTTTAAGTTGAAAGTGGGGCTGCAATTAGAATAGGATGGAAACAAATTAAAATAATATCTACCGTGACAAAAAATTTCTTGCTATGACAGGAAAAAATTATGTTTTACTTTTTTGGAAGAATGTTACATATTAATAAACTTCCCACAAGAATAGATACAATTGTGTTGGGAGTAATGTGGCAGGGTGGAAATTAAATTATTTTAATAAGTCTGGGTTGGGTGCTAGTTCCTTCTGTGAAGGCATAGAAGATCATGTTGGGCTAGAGACACATTCTCAAGCAAATGTGTTCCTACCAGATCCTAATACTGCACTAGCCAGGATGAACATGTGTAAACAGTATGAATTTCAGGAACTGAAGAAGTTTTGTCGTGATGCAAAGAAACAAACTCATGCTTGTAGATTGGATGTGGTGCTATGCAAGCATGTGGTGGTTGCAAAAACAGACTCTAAGAGGAAGTCTTACATAAGGTGAATAATTTGTTCAGGGTGTAATGCAGAGCTCTGCTTTGAATACTAATTGTAGCAATGACTGTAGAAGCAGGGGAGTTCTTGGGAAAAAAGAAATGGAAGAAGGATTGGATAGGGTGATACAGTGAGAGACTCTAGGAGCTCAATCTGTTTAATTTATAGAACAAAAATTTAAATGGTGACTTGCTCACCAACTTGAACTAATATGGAAGACACTGGTGACACAGTATATATACAGAACAATGTATATTACAAATACTTTATTTTCTGGTAATTGTAACTAGGCAAATTTAGAAAAATCATCCAGTTCTGTGGTGGGTGAGATTTTTGGGTTTTTGTTGGGTGGTTGGTTGGTGGTTTATTTTTTGGTTTTCTGGTTTCTTTTTTTAATTGGTTAGTTGGTTGGTGGTTTTTTGTTGTTGTTTTTCTTTTCTTGTTGTTGTTGTTTTTCTTTTTTTGTTGTTGTGGGTTTTTTTGTTTTCTGTTTGTTTTCTTTTTCTTTTAACAAAGAGGAAGTTTATCATATAAAAACCATATGATGTTGATTAAAGATCGTATCACAGGAAGAGTAATTAATTTGTAGAAGCCTCTGCCATTTTTAGTACAAAATGTTAAACACTTGATCACTTCCAATGGACTATGTAATCACCTAGTTTAATTAAAATAATGGCTGTAAGGGTGATGCAATGTCAAAAGTAATTGGCTATGGCTCTGACCAAAAAAATGACCTGCTGAAATGGTGGTAGTGTAAGTATGGAATAAATCTTTCCCATTTTTTTTTCCAACAGTAACAGTAGAAACATCTGAACTCATTTACTGGAGTGAAATGTTCAAAACAATAAGAGCCACTGTGTGACACACTTGCAAATACAAGGCAGGTCAGAAGTTAAGCCGTCTGCATTGAGGGGCCGAAAGCATTTTAAGCAGAATACAGATGTAGAGAACTGCACATTAACCTTGTGGAATTGGTAGCATTTGAGAGCCTAAGCAGGCAGAATTGAAGAAAGACAGAAAGACAGAGATAACAGACAAAAGATATATTAGCAGCTAGGGAGACAGAGAGAAAGAAGGGGTTTTTTGGGAAAAAATACTGTTGCAAGCAAAAAACATGCAACTGTGAACAGAAAAATTCTTTTAAACCTTTGTTTTATTCGGCTTTGAAGAAAGAATAACGAAAGAGGACTGCCTGAAACATCAGTTTTTCCTCCTCACGGATATATCAAACCTCCCAAATAGTTTCTAATTGCTTGAGATACATGGCATTTTTTATTACAATTTATTAAGAAATTTCTTTTTCTAAGATTTTTCTCAGGGATTATCTTTTTTCAGATTATCTGAATTATATTCTCGTATGTGTTATTACAGTATATTATATGCAATAACAATTTTTTAAATATTCTGTGGAAGCAAACCCTAATTAGATAAACAGTGGAATAGCTAGTAGTTTTTATATTGCTGTATAGAGCACTTTTTAAGTAGCAGAATTCGAAAATGATAAGCAATTTTTAATCTGGTGAAATTTTGACATTCATGAAGTAAAAAATTCTGTATAATTGATGACAAAAAAACTGGTTAATGCTGAGTTAGTTACTGGCGTATTTTTTTCCTACAGTAATTAGCAGTTAAAGAGAGACAAGGAATAAGTTTAAGGATGTGTATCTTGGTTTCATGAACAATACAGAAAGTTATGTAGTAAGTCTAGAAATATCTTAGGCCTGTATACTTAAGTTTATTCAGGGCTAACAATGTAATCAGACCCAAAAGAGCTCAACTTTATGGAGAATCATTCACCATGTGTGAAAACTTGGCAGTTGCTCTCCTGCTCTTTAAAGGGTCTGAACCACAAAAGGCGATAGGAGTACTTACTAACTTTGTGAGGGATAATGCTTTAGTGTAATGCATTACGTAATATTTAAAAATTCTTCAGTGATGATGCGTTAAGGCCATGTGAAAGAGGCAATTTCCTCAAACCCTTTGTGTTTGATTGGTCTGCCAGAACCCCAGGAAAGCTGAGCCACTTGAGCCTGACCAGTCTGTCAGTGTCCTGTTATGGAGACTTCTGGGTTGAGGGGGACAGTTCATCTGATATGTTCAGGCTCACATGCCAACAGCAGAATGGAGACCCTCTCCCAGGTCTCCACACTTTTATTCGAGTATGTTACCCACTGCCAGAGACTACCGGTGCCCTTGAAGATCTTACACTGACAGTTCACAGAATAACACTCTTTATTATTAATAAAATTGGGACAGATTAAGGCTCAAAGATTGCTGGTGTTAGTATCTGACTGCAAAAACTTAATCCAAGCAATACATGACTAAAGTCTTTTCTCTAACAAAAGCTAGCTCGAGGTAACCACTCAGCATACATGCACTATGGATGTTACCCTATCAGCCTCTCTATGAGGGAGAAGACAGCCTGTCAACAGATTCCAGAAGTTACAATAACCACTTCCCTAACTTCTACCCATTTTCAACTTACTTTTGTACTATTTATGTTTAGTGGAGCTTGAGTGGCTCTAGTCATACAACATGCCAAATGAGGAGTGGTCACACTTCAGAGGTGGGCACATTTGGGATGGAGGTGTGTGTCAGCATTGCACCTGAGGAGAGCGATTTTACAAGAGGTGATGGTTCAACAGCAAGACTTTCTCTTTCATCTCCCTTGGCTGAAAGCTGCCGTGTAGCTTATCAGATAAAAGTACCATTCAGTTCCCTTCTCTGCAAGGATCTCAACAGAGACTGGCCCTGGCATCACAACTCCACCTCTTGTTTCATCTTCCTCTTAGCAAGGATTGTGTTTGGGAAGTCACACCTGCTGACTGAATTCCATCCAGGAAGTAGCAATCACATTTTCTCCTAACGTTTGCAAGTTCTGTACTGTTGTAACTGTGTCTATAACCTTCCACTCCGCTCCATCCTCTGTTTCATCTCCCTCTTTAACATGTAGTGTCTGTATGCTGACTAATTTTTATCTGTTAAAATCTTTCCAGATTTCTTTGATTTTAACCCCAGCCTTTTTTCCAGTTGGTATTCCCACAGCTTTTCTATAGCTTTCTGAGGAGATTTGTTTCTGCTATAACCCTTTATTTAGGATAAATCTTCTGCATTATCTATACCTAATTTGTGAGGGACAAGATACATTTTTATCCTTTGTGTTGCTCACTACATTCAGCTTCCAGCTTTGCAAATTTTGTCTGGAAATCTAGAGATTTCATGCAAATCTTTACTGGTGAAATGCTTTGCTGAAGTAAAACACTATACTGTTGAATTACCATGGCGTATCAACATATTTAGACCTTTGTAAGTATAAAGAGGACTCATAAACCAATTTTTGAGATCTGTGTTTCTATATGAGGGAAAAAGATGTATGCCTTATGATCTTTGGGATCAATTAAAACAAATAAAGCAACTTGGTTTGTAATATATTTGGGTACATGGTCATTAAATAAAAAACCCCACAAACTAAACCAAACGAAACCAACATAAAACGATATTTTAAGAGAGTTGTCAGAGAACAGTATTGATAAATATACTTTTCAAAAGATAAGGCAAATATGCATGTAGTAATTTATTTCTTCTCTCATACATTCAGGTAACAGAGGAAAATTTTGGTGGTTTCATAGGGGTTTTCCTACATGTTGGAAATATAAAAATCTTTAAGCAACACATTAGAAATAGCTAGTGTCCAACATAAAGCACGGTTCTTGAATGTAGTAAAAATCAACCCTTTGTTCTCACTAAACTTTCAAGAAGCGTCAGTGTGCAGCATTATGGATTGCTGTGCCCTTGTCCATACTTCCACATGTAAACATGTACTGTTAATTAAGGGCAACATACATTTTCCCATCAACAAATCTCTTAGGTAATTTTCAATGACAGAAGCCCCAGCTAGAACTTAGGCTGGATCCCCTGATGATGGAAATGGGATAAGGCAGTGCTAAAAATCATAGTAGCTATTGTTGACATTGTAGCTCCCAGCTACTCCCAAAGTCTGATTAAAATATTCATAACCTGGATAAAGAGAAAGAAATATAACTTGTGTATTTTATTCTTTCACAAATGAGCTTCAAACCTGCTCTACCTATGGCAATGATAACTCCCTAGAGTCATTAATTTGATACATAATTCTCTTTTATCTATTCCCTGACCAAATCCAAAACTACCCTAGGAACAGCACAGAGCTTTCATGGTCAATGTGCACCATTCAAGCTCCGTGATCTTCTGTTAATAGAGGCATAGCCATAACTATACATCTTCCCTGTCTCTTACTCTGATTTGTTCATGGAGGAAGCAGCAGTTAACCAAACTTGTAGGTATGTTGTTCACAGGGATATAATACTACATGTCCTTGAGAAGGGATACATCTGATCTGTTGTTTGTATTTGCAAAGAATAGGTCCTTGCTGGTTTGGAGAGAAGATAGGAGGCCTATAAGTACTAACGAGCACTTCAATTCTAGATGCTGCAGGGATAATCCTTTAATGGAAAGAACAGACCTAGGGTCAGAACAGTGCGAGGATTTTTCCATAGAAGACAAGAAATGAGTATCGGAATTTTTCAGATACATTAACTTTGTAATTTTGACTGACATTTAACGGTCTTCCTAAATTGTTTCCAGTGATGTCACAAAAAGTCATGCGTCTGTTTTAACTACTATTCTTAGAACTAATGGTAGGAATACTGGAATGATAAAGTGAAAACAATATTAGTTTTATTTCATAATTTTATTTTAACTGATAGTGGTCATTACGCTATTAAGAGATCTTTGGATATAAGCGGTGTGTGTTAGGATGAGATAAAGGAACAGTCTTATGAAAGAAGACTGAGGAAGAAATTGGAAAGATAGTTTAGCCATTTTAACTACTTTGGAATAAAATTGAAAAAAGTATATTTGAAACGATTCCTTTATGTACGAAGTCATTAGTCACAAGTCTTTTTTTTAACTTTTGTTTAAGGAGAATAAATTTACAATATTTGACTATGATGTCTGATTAAGGACCATTCTGTAGAAGGGGGAGCATTTTCTTTTAAAATACTCTTTAAAACATATTTACACCAAACTATTGTAACATTTTGTTTTCCTCCTTTAAAATATTGTACAATAAAATCCTTCTGTTTGTAATGTGAATGGGAATGCAAGTCTTTTTAGAGATAGTGTGATGCTTTTATTTCTAACGTCATCCTGGAGACTACATCTGCCAAGAATGTTTCTTTGAAAAGCTTAAAAATTCTTGGAGAAAACAAAATATTTATATTCATATATGATTGCAATTCTGAATGTGGAAATTTTCTTACCTTCTAACTCGCAAACTCAGAAGTAGCTATTACAGTCTCTCCTTAAAGGGACAAACATGAGTTATTTGACAGGACGTCCAAATAATGAACATCAAAATTCAAACAAATAAAGAAGCAAAGGTCTGTAAGCCTAAATAGAGCTTTAAGTAACAAATCTTGAGCTTTTGATTTTCCTTTGAAACAATCAATTTAAAAATCAGCCTCACTGTCAGACTAATATGAACAAAAGAACCATCCTTTTTTACTTTTTTTTTTTATACTTTTTTTCTTTTTTTTCCCACCGAATTAGACAGACTAAAACCTCACGACGTGAAGAAACAAGAAGAGACAGAGTAAACAATGCTGCTGAGAAAGCCTTTAACTTTCATTTTTCAAAACCATTTTTCATTTCTCAAAATACGATATAATGAGGACTTTATAATAGAGTTTTCGCTTACAGCCTAAATTTTTTATGGCAAATACTGTGTGGCTAATACTTCTGATGAAATGCAATACAGTAGTTTCTACTGAAGTTTTATGGATTAGTATTGCACATAATGAGACCTTTCAATAACATAACTTCTTATGAGTCAACACGTTTATGAGTGCAAACAAATCTGTGTACTCTAGAATATATGATTCATGAAAGAACATTTGCATCTAAAACAATTCTTCTTTAGTGAAGTACAAAGAACAGAAATTTATTTTCATTATCATAACCATTATATATATTTAAGTTTTCAAATGTTGCCTTAATAGCATCAATATTCACTTCCCAGTTAATAATTGAGACCTATGCAAACTATCTGAATTGAATAAGAAATTATATTGAAGGTGAGAAAAGTATTAAAAAGTCATGTAATATTTGTTGACAAAGCGTGGTTGTGTGTTACGAAATAAAACTGGCTCTGTCATGATACTGACCAAAAGTTTCAGCTGTACTGGACAGAGATCTGAAAAGCTTATTTAAACTCAAAGCCCAAACCAGTAATATTCTATTAAAATCCATCAGTTTCGTCCTCATGACCTTAGGCCATTTACTGAAAAATTAAAAGTTGCGTATCTGAACAGCTAACTGTCTTTTATACACGTTAATTTAGGAGATGTACCTGTGGACATTTTTATAATTAATTGTTCCTTGGGAATCTACTCAATTTTGTCAAACCTTTCTAAAAAATCAGGTCATTCATCACTTAACAAAAAAATCTATGTGCATTAAAAAATTCTAGAATGAATGAATGCATTTAGCCAGACACTTCTTAGGCAAATGATACCTCATGTACAGATTGAGGGAGAGGTATTGGAAGGAGGTGCATTCTTTATAAATCTTTGTTAACAGTAAGGTTATGGAAAGATCAAGGCAGAACACTACCTAAAGGCAGTATCCATAAAAGACAGACACCTCATAAAGTATAACTATAATACTTTCTAACTTACAGTCATAAAATAACTGCTAGCAAAAATGTGTTTGTCGGGGACCGAGCAACTGTAAAAATTCCAGCATATGTAAGAAACCAATAATTTCCAAGTATAAGTATAAAATGGTTTCTAGATAAGCCATTATTACTACCCCAGATTACAGTTGAATGAGTAAGGAAATGGAAAGATTACTGAAATTTTAAGATAAACACATGACTAAATTTAATGAATAAAAGAAGTTTGATACCTACTGACTATGTTCTCCTGTGCCGGATTGGACACAAATCCAGGAGGAAACAACCCGAGAGGGGCGTCTCACTCTCTCTCTCTCTCTCTCTCCTGCCTGCCAGGCAAGCAGGCCCCAGCAGCCCCTCCCCCACGGGTTCAGGAAAATAATTTCTCGAGTGAAAGTGAAAAAAACTATTTATTTAACAAACAGAGTCACCTGCTGTCACAGGGCAAAAAAGGATATTGAAACTCCCTCCCCCATCCCCTAAAAGAGGACTGTGGATTTTAGAGTTCTTTCTGTAGGTAAAACCCGCAGTCCTGAGCTGGGCTGGGCCAGGCAGGGTCTGACGATCCCCCTTGGAGGGTCCCGCCGAGCAGGTATGGAGATGGTAGCTGGTCTCGGATGAAAAGCAAGCCAAAAACAGTCCAAAAAGGAACAGAAGCCGCTGAGGCAGATCACAGTCCCTTCTCCGCTGAAAGCCAAAGAGACTAGGGAGCAAAAAGTCCTCTAACCAACAAATGTTGTCCGAATCAGGAGAGAAAAGAATGCAAAACATTCTAGCTGCAAGGTCAAGCGAGCCCCTTTGAAGAGCTCTCTTGGCTTCTCTTTCCCCCTTTGCAATTTAAAGGTACACTAGAGATCAAGCAGGTGATGGGGAATACAGTATTATCATAGAATCACCCCAAGACATCTCCTTAAATATTCATAACATAACTGCAGCAGAAAGAATCCAAGTCTATAGTGTCACCAACAAAAATATCCACACTCAACCAAGAAGGATTGAAAGTTACTTAGAATCTGTAATTGAAACAATATTTAATTTGCTGACTTTTCCACTGAGACTAGTTCTATGTTGTTTGGTTTTTTCCGTAGCAAAAAGACCAATCATCTTTATTAAATAGGTCTGACTTGTGCAATATGACATTATTACTATAAATTGACACAGCACATATTTTTACATAATAATTTGGAACACTGAAACCTTCCATTATCCCAAGTTTCTTTGAATTAAATTCTACTGTGTAACTGACCCAGTTAAGGGGGTAGAACTTGTACTTCATTGAAGTCCTATTTCTTATTAGTAAGAAGAATCTTATGTTGGGGAAAAAGTTTGCTCTAGATCAACATATGAATATACACATTGTTGTAACAAATACTACAGTCAGGGTTCTCTGGATTGTAAAGGAGCTTTCTTGCATAGTCTGCCCACAGAATAATCTGAAAGAAGGTGATGACAATACTGTGTAGGCTAAGAAGTGACAGGCCTATCTCTTCTCTCCTAAAGGCCATAGCATGTTTAGTAAACACGACAAAAGAAAAGCTCAGTAATGTGGAGTTTGGAAGTGTACAGTAAAAAAAACCCACATATATATATATATATATATATATATATATATATATAAATGAACCCAATAATTTCAAATCTTTAAATAATCTTATCTAATTTAGCAAATCATGTTAAAAACACAATCTAAATGATTGTACATTAAGGAAAATTATCTTGATGTATGTTAATAACAATAAACCGTGCAGGTAGTGTTTTCTAGATAAAAGGAAAGTAATTTCTGACAGAAAAAATGTCTGTAATAAGGGATTCACGCCATTTCTGTCAAACTAACTTCATATCAACTTTTTTTGTTGATAATGTGCAGAACATGGAGTGTAACTCCTCTTCAATATTGAGCCAAGAAAAATATTCTCACTCAGGCTGTGGATTACTGCCACTCAAGTGATGCTTTTTCCAGTTCAGGGGAAAAAACCCCAAACTTGCATAATATGTGGAAGTAATGCTCCCTATTTCTTCTGCTTTCTGCTTGCACATTTTCCTCTCTGTCTGCATTTTTCTAGGCACAAGAATCATTCACAGAAAGTATTTGTTCCCTTTTAGGTCATCTCTGAAAACTTGTCAGTCAAGCTCCCCCGAAATATGTATCTGAAGGAACTCAGAATAATAAAGAAGAAATAACATGTATCGATGGAAGTCAGACAGCAATTTGGGTGTTGAGTAATGAATATAATGAAGTAATCTGAATCCATAACCATCCATGTGGTCGTCTAACTCTGTGTACTGGAGCACAAGCCCTCTGAGGAGGGGCTGACGGAGGTGGGGTTGTTCAGACTGGAGAAAAGGAGCCTCAGGGGAGAACTTAATGCTCTCTACAACTACCTGAAAGGAAGTGTGTAACAGGATGAGGGTCCGTCTCTTCTCACAGGTAACAGGTGATAGGACAAGAGGAAACGGCCTCAGACTGTGCCAGGGAGGTTTAGAGGGGATACTAGGAAAATTGTCTTCACTGAAATAATGGTCAGACACTGGAACAGGTTGACCAGGAAAGTGGCTGAGCCACCATTCCTTGAGGTATTTAAAAAAACATATAGATATGGATCTGATAGCATTAGATTAGTTGTAGAACTTGATGGCCTAAGGGTATTTTTTAACCTAAATGATTATATGGTTCTATGAACCATGTTTATTATCCTATCTTGTCTTTTCAGAAAGTTTTATTGCATATAGATTCTAGGGGCTTTCAAATACCTTGGTGATATTTGGAATTGGAACAGAGAAATAGTTCTTCTTCTAGGCTTCTATCTAAATTTAAGTATATTCACTGAACTGTTATTTCTAGTAGAAAAAATAATTGAATCTGCTGAGTCACCTTTGATTCAAATATTGAATAAGGTTTTCTCATTTTATTCCTATTATTTAATTGCTCTTATGTCAATATTCATTGCTTCTCATGTGTTTGGCAGTGTTAATAGTCCTTTGCCTATATCCTACATTCAAATCTTCCATGAGTAAAAAGGACTAACTAGTTTTGAAAATATTACCAAACAGGAAACTACACCATAACCTACTTAAGTAATTTCCAAATCCAATCAAAATTTGTTTGAGACTGTCTGAATGAAGCTTGCCTTTATATTTCCCAAAATATGAATAATCTTTCTGTGAAGAGGCTGAAAAAGCTGATTATATCATAGTATATTGAAATGCGCCCGGGCCGGGCTGGAAGGGTGAGTCACTGCTTGTCCAGGTAGAATCCACGGACGGACGCTCCTGTGGCGTTTTCCCACGCCTGATAGTCCATCACCCTTCCACGAGGATGGAGCCCGCCCCGGCTCNAGAAACCAGGCGGCGCCCGGTCCGGTCGGTCAGGATGGTGTTTACTCCACCGAATCCAGGTACAGAGAGAGCAGAACACCTTTTTGTAAGAAGGGGTCTCGGGTGTGGGGTTACACTATCCATCGGCCAATAAGGAAAGGGAGAGAGGGTTTTAGGGAAGGTTGGCAGCGGGGGGGCTTTTACCCTTGGGAGGAGTTCCACCAAGAGGTGACTCCTGCACCAGGGTTTTCCGACCCCTGGGTTACTGTATCTAATGGTATGGTTGCTGCAACAATAGTAGTGTTGTTTAATTAAATGGAAAAGTACTTGGTGTGCCATATATTTTTACCATAAAATATTTTAAAATTGCTCAGAAGAAAAGTATGGCTATGGAGATCTTTTAGTTTACATTGAGTGTCTTTCTTTTCTGGATTCTGCCTCTGTAACTGATATTTGCCATGAATAACAGCCACAAAAAAAGTAATTAGAAATATTGGTTGCCTTTTAAATTGTGAACTTATTTCTTACTTTTTAAACTTGTAACTATTTTGTACATCATCCTAAGAGATTAAATTACACAAACTGATTAAGTACTGTTTCAGCAGGGTTTTTAATTTTATTTGAATTCTAGTAGTCCTTAAGTTTTATTGAATATCACTTCTAGATGCTTGTAAGGCACTTTTTAGCTTTACATGGAATGTGCAGCCTTTTATACTATACTATTCTAACCTTTGCTGTTAGAAACCATCTCATCTTACTCCTTCGGTATTGATCAATACTGCAAGGAATATTTTTTTTAAGATTAAAACTTTATTATCCCTTCCCAGAGAGAGCATTCCTGAAATGATATAGTTGAACTGAAAAAAACCATTCAATTCAAGGAAACTTATACATAGTGACATATAAGAGCTTAATGACATTAAAATATTTTATTTACTGAGCTCAAACAGTGCTCAAATTGAGGTTGGAGCACCTTAATATTAACTTCTGTTCACTCAGAGAAAGACTGACTGAATATATATTAATTATTAATTTTGGCTTATCATTCTGAAGTGCTGCTTTGTTCATACCAGTGTTGATACTGTGGTTGCTGTCAACTTCCTCTACTGATCTCATTGAGTGAGTCGTTGAAAATCTAAGTTAATTGTGTGGTCTGCTACTCCTCTGCACTCCTCCTTTTATAATATATTTAAATTAATTTGACCCTTTTTGTTTCTTGCATTTCAAAATTCTTGTGTTTGCTGTAATGGAATATATATCAAGGCACATGTTTTTGCTTTATTTGATTGTCTTGTCATTGTTTCTATTTTTTTTCTGTCAGAAACTTAAATTATCATCTAATTTTTATGTAGTTAATTAAGCAGGCAACTAGAACTAAGGTCACAGGTTTCAGAGCTGCATGTGTATGTGTGTCTGTGTCACAGTTTTATTTCTTCAGATAGCTAGAATATTTCCTCAGACGTCTATAAAATGTTCATGGAAACTTAGAGACATTTCATTTGAAAAAAAATTTTGAGATCATTAAGTCCAACCACTGAGTACCTGGGCAGGTGGGGAATGTTAGCTGTGTAACACATGGCTCTTCCTCACACTGTGTGCCGCATGTTTGATTTTGCATCTCCAAAATGCACCTAGATGAGTCAAAGCTGTACAGAAGGTGTACCGGTATTTCTATAAGAATGTGTTTCCCAGAGATTCAGAGTTAGCAGGAAGCCTAGAATGAAAATCATACTCTTAAAAAAACCTGGAAGGTTGGTTTCTCTAGGCACTTGGCACTTAAAATTCCAGGAGAACTAATGTGAAATGTAAGATGTTGTGATCATGTTGCATATTTACTACAACTCCAACAAACGCAAAATTAAAAAGCATGGAGTGTTTTTTGAAATGAACATGCTGAAATAAGATATTTTACTTTTGTAAAAGTTTTACCAATCAATTCCTGGAGCAAAATAGTCACTTCTTCTGTTTAAAAATCATCCATAAATATGTTTCTTTAGCTAAAATCATTTAAACTCTCCTCTTTCTTTGCAGAGGAAAATGATGAAAAGATTTTATTTTTCCTGTGTGGTTGCTATGATTTGTCACTATAGAATTGGGATAAGAGTAGAATTCAGGAAGCTTTCCTTTTTTCAGACTCTATCTTGGTCAGTTTAGAGAGTCTTTTTACAGTAAATTGGTGTCTACTACTTTACTTCTCTTACTTGTCTCCT
The DNA here is from genome assembly GCA_013398955.1 of Callaeas wilsoni. NCBI lineage: Eukaryota > Metazoa > Chordata > Aves > Passeriformes > Callaeidae > Callaeas > Callaeas wilsoni. The sequence goes on along the minus strand of VWPU01014391.1, from coordinate 3,410 downwards.
GCAAAGCTTAGAGTGTGCATGATGTACATGTGTAATAGTGTCATCTGCTGGTTTAACAAGATTCAATTGGAAAGGAAAGGCATACTTTATTACCTAAGCCTCAAGGCCATTCTAACACTAGTCAATTTTTCTTTCAACAGCCAAGATACTATTGCTTACGAAATACTTCTTTCCATAGCCAAGACACTGTAATTTATAAGTGTTATGTGGCACACAGTTGTTCAGTTTGCCTGTAGCTCACAGTCTGTTCACATTTAGGAGGTTGTTGCTCTGATGCCAAGAGAAGACATTTCTGTGTTACGTTTTGCTTGGATGATTAACCAGAACAATATAAAAGTAGTTTGAGATTCCCTGTGAAACAGCTCTATTTAACTGTTGTTGGCTATTCTCTATTGCATATACAACAAAAGAGGAAATTTATTCTGCTCCTTTGTCCACAGTATGTTTCATGGAGGACAGAGCTTTTCCTTATTGTCTGTGAACATGTCTTCTTCCACAAAAATATGTCTATTTCTCTAGCTTTCTTAGCTTGTGCAGACCACTCTAAGCACAGTCACCCAAATGGTCTGGAATTTATCTAAAAACACTCAGAATAATATTTTTTTCAATTGTCTAAAATCTCATACAAAGCTGTTAAAGAGTGAGTTTGAGGATGAAATTTTAGCCAGGAGTTGTAATTTATGCCGAAATCAAATTATTATCATGTTCTTTGTCCAGTTCCATTGCATTCAATACTCCCCTGAGCTCTGTCCTGTCCATAGCTCTTGTTTAGAGTATAAATCTCTGTTTTGACTTTGAAATTTCCACTTCTGCTTCTATACTTATCTACTCAAATATAATATTTTTTTTAATGAACTAAATCTAGTCTCTAAATTTATTTTCAGCTTTCAATTTTATGATATTAATTGGAAACTGTTGTTTATAAAAATTGTGAAGAGATTATTTTGAAAGACCTTGGAAAATGTAATAAGGTTTGAGGTTTTATTGAAGTTCAAAATTAAGTTTTGCCAATGAAATTCCTGCATAAATTATTCGTAGAAGACCATAATGCATGAATAATTCAAATGGCATCTTTAATTAGATGCTAAAAAACCCTTCTGCAGCAGCCTATCATTGTTTTATCTATTTAGAAGAAAATCGAGTTTGAAAAACAAAGAACTTCTGCTCTAAGTCAAATTAGCAGGTAATTATTAAATCACTTGTTGTAACTGAACTGCTCTCAATATTTTTTATATCCACAAACATACAGTGCATTATGATATATAGTGCTTATGAAATGCCAATGAAATGGGGTCCAAAAAATGAGATTTTTAATGAAAATACAGTGTTAGTTATGAGTTGTTATTAGCATTGAGAAAATGAGCCACAAATAATAAGCGGTTGAGACCTAACAACAGTGGATAATGGAACACTGTATATTAGAAAAAAATAGGCATTGCTCGTTTTTATTAAAAAATATCTTGAAGTTCTCATAAAAACTATTCACTTTCTTTGCATCTTGGTCCTCTTGTCAGGTATTAGAACCAATTTAATATCACTGTTAAATGTTTCATAGAAAAGGTAGGAATGGAAAAGTGCTTCAAAGTTCTACTGTAAAAACATCCTGCGTATGAAAAATTCAGCCAGTTATGACAGATAATTATCTGATTTTTTCCTATTCATTTTAATATAAAGTACTGTTTTACCTTTTTAAGAGATCATGTCCCAGATTGCAATAACTTACTACAAAGTTCTGCCTAGAATCAAAGCTGTTTCTTCCTAACAAAATTCAAACATGCTACCTCTTTCTAATGGGGTAAGAAAAAAGCAATATTTCTTTCCTTAAGGTCAGGGAATTTGTTTGGTTTCATTTGTTTGGTTGGTTTGTTTGGATTTTGTTTTTAAGAGTGTTTGCTTTTTGTTTATTGCTGGTGTTTAATAAAGACTACTATATCCAAGATTATGATAAACTGAAATTGTTAAGTTTTCATTTGCTTTCCTTGAAAAGCAAATGAAATTATTTATAAGTAGAATTACTGTGCTTGTGTGCAGGAGAGAACGGTTGTCCACTGGGCTGCAGTTTAGTCCGTCAACCTTGACAAAATGCAAACACTGGAGATGTACCTGGCTGGTTTTCTTTTTTTTTTTTTATTCTAACGGAATGTATATTCTTACCTAGTTACAATTTCTATTTAGTGTATGCTCCAGATTCTGTCTGTTTTATATATTTGTTTGTTTGTTTGTTTAAATAGTAGCAGGGAACGTATTGCACAGAGTGACACACAGATGTATGACAAATGTTTCCTTATGAATGATCATACTCTTACTGTATATTTGTTGCAGAAATCATCAAATCACCAAATGAAAATGTTTTCTATATGTTTCTGTGTGAATAACTCAGGATGAAAAGAGCTGAGAAATTCCAGAAAACCAGCTTCTCCAGAGATGAACTGTTCAAATTCTTTCCAGTATTTGAGAGCTACTCTTCAGATAGCTATTGCAGTTGCTATTTCAAGATCTTGTTGAAAGGATGGATACCAGAACAAAAACTTGCAAAGTTTTATGGAAGTTCTCAATGCATACTTCTGGGACCTTTTTCAGTTTGCCACCTGCCACTGAATAGAAGCCTAACACTGCTAACATCAAGATCTTGAGCTTTCTTGCTACCAAGACAAACACATTTTGAACTGTACCGTTTGTTTAGTGAAATGTTTCAGCAGTTTTGTAGAGCATAGTGAAATCCTAAGTCAATAATTTCATAAAAACTGATCCAAAAGTTTCTCATTATCTGTTCTCCTCTAGGAAGAAGAAGAAATATTATTTGGCTTACAGGTCGCCATGTGTGCTGCTTTCTAATCAGTGTCTGGGTTTTGGGTTTTTTTCCCTTTTCCTTTATGACCCCTAAAAATTACATACTGTATTTCAAATGTAAAATTAAATCTAATTATACTACTCCTGTATATTTAAATAACAACACTTTTCATAAAAGCAAGGAAGAAAGTTTGAAGAAAGGTTAAAAGAAAGGAATAAAATTGTGCTAGAAACACAGAAGGAGAGACATTATTTTTTAATGCTCTAAGCTGTGATAATTAGATTCCTAAATAGCATTTGATAGGTGCAAGAAGACATTCAGCAAAGTGAGGTTTAGTTGCGAGATTTAAAATTCACATAGAGCTCCTATTCAGTCCTGAGTCTAAATATTCCTATGACTGCCAGGGTACAAGGAAATAATTGTGAAAAATAAATGTTGTAGGATATGAAGTTGAGAAGTGTGTTTGTAAAGACCACTTAGAAGAAAGGAGAAACCAAAAATAGGTACCTGAGAAATACACCAAATATTTTTTTGTTCTATGGAAAAGAAGTGAAAGTAAACCCCAAAGTTCTGCAGAGTATGTGACTTCTTATATCTAACTGTAGGGGTTTGAGGAGTT